>FIZR01004115.1:0-15957 GCA_900060175.1 Ferrisia virgata
ATTAAAATTAAGAGCTGATACGTGGAGAGAATTTTTTTGAGGTGTTTACCAACCAGTTTTTCAGGGTACCAAGTGAATAAAAAAATAATCGTTTTTTTTGACCCACCCTAATCTATAGGTATGTACTGTATACGTAAACGTATCTGCATATACGTAGGTAGAGATACTAGGTACCATCGAGAGGGAAATTTTTTTCCTCTTCGAGTTGCGTAATGCGTAAACTTGAACGAATTAAACGCATACTCAATTGCGAACGTATTAAGGTAGTCTTTGATCATTTTGGTGATAAGTATAGGAAATTTTACGTATTGCGTATTTACGTAGCTATTGTACGTACGTATGTAAATGTAGGCATATTTTTAAAACCAGTTCAAAACGTTTATGATTTAACTGGTATTGTACGAGCGACTATGGTACGCATACCGCACCGTTTTAAATTTATGAAACGCGTACGATAATTTACGTTCACGTGTATTTTTAGGCAGGTACATGTAGTGTACTTGTTGTACTCACGTATGGTTTTTAATGATTGTGATGCATTGTTATATGTAGTCGTTCAACCTGTATTCAACTTTTTAATTAAAAACTTTCCTATTAGTCGCGGTTACCCTCTTAATCAATATTTTTCAACTTTCAGATATTCTACGCGGTTGTATGCATTTTTTTACCTAATGGGCCTACTTCTTAGTCATAATAATGCAGGGCCATGTTGATACTGTTATAATTTGTTTATACGCGCAATTTTTTAACATTATTTTATATTCGTGTACCAGCAGGTACAACGTACGTAAGGTACCTCTCTACCTACTTACGTTAGTTGGTGCTTAATTTTTGATCAATTTGAGCAGAAAAGTTTGAATAAGATGGATTTTATTTTGTAGCACATGCAATGGGCAGAAATGTGATACCCTCTTTACAATTTTTCAACAATTTTTAGTCGCTTGATTTTTATTTTAAAAAGTGAGTAACTTCAATTAACTTATGAAATTTTTTTTATTTTCTTACAACAATAAAATTTAACATTTTAATACATTCCTGTAGTAACGTAATTTGATAACCTTTCCAGAAGGGGGGGGGGAGGAGTCATACGAACAAGAACAGAAATAAAAGAAACAAACTTAGGATATTCTAATATTTATCACCTATTGGAAAATAAGCTCTAGTTTACGATCTTTAGCTTCAGCTGCCAACACATTCAACCAATCTTTGGCCATTCGGTCTTTTAAAAAAGTTTTTAATGCTTTTTAAGTATGAAAATGTCTTTTCAGGCTCTGAAGTAGTTACAGGCAATGTAATTAAAATCTGTAATAAAATATGTATATTCGGAAACACATCTTTAGGACGGTTTTTAAAGAATTCAGAGCAGAGATGATCGATTTCACTTCAAGTTGCATAATATCATAATATATTTTCTCCACAATTTAAGCTCTGGAAGAATTGAAGAATTCTGCATAGAATGGAGCTGTAATCTCAAAATCTGTCTGATAAATTTCATTATAATTTGACTCCGTGGCATATTTTTGAACTTTAAAGGTGGGGGGGGGCCCTGGAGAATTTTTGGCAGAGGCTTTGACTCTTGGGAGGTCCCCCCACTTTCCCCATCATTATGCCACTGCATACCTACTAAAAAGGTACTCTAAAAAAAAAAGGTGCATTCAAGATGGGTGCAGAGAGAGCCGACGCGGCGAGAGCGAGTGCGTGCTCAGTGTATAAATTTTTGCCAACCTTCGTAATTTCTTCGAACTCTTTTCTAAAAATTTTTTTCGTATTATTTTTACCAAAAAAAAAAAAAAATGGAATTTTGGTCAACATTGTTCCCGCTATCCTCAATATAATTTGAGTAATTTTTTACCAACCTTCTTTCATTATAAATGGGCATTGATTAGAGATAAATTGAGCTCTGTAAATTTTTAATGATGTTCGAGCAATGTTGTTAAATTTTTTTATTTCAAAGCATCGGGTCCTCTCAGGAAGTATATTTAAATTTGCAATGCCCACAAACACTATACCATTAAATTGTTTTGCAAAAAAATACGTATGCACGAGAGAAGCGAGGGCGAAAATTTTTGAAAAAATGAAATTTTCAATCGTCAAAAACTACATTTTTTGACATGTTAGTGCAATTTACAAAATTTTGAAAATTTGATTGTTTTGCCATTGAAGAGAACATGGTCTCATTTTGCTCACGAGGTTACGAGCCTGACTTAAACCTAAATCTTTGATATTTTTCGATTGAAACAGCAAGAGCTAGCTTTGAAAATTTTAACCGAAAATTTTCGGGGTGCCATTGAATTGAGGAGATAACAGTCAAGTTAAAGACTCCAAACTTTTACCACTTTTATTTTGACATCATTTCACAGCTTTTTTCACTACTCCCTCCTTCTACTCCACCTACCGAAACAAAAAAACCAAAATTGAAACATTCTATTCATCCTCCCTCCCCTTCCCCTCCACATACAAAATTTAGACTCATTCTATAGGAAATTCCCAACAATGCCCTGCTTTAAAAGACAGGAGTAGGTAAGTCAGAATAATTTTTAAGCTTTGAAAAAAAATTTTTTTAACTTGGTCTAGTTAGCGATGGCTGTATCGAGAATGAAGGTATTTCACGATTAGAACAATTCTTTGATCTGAACTTCCTCTAAATAAAATTATAGCCACTTGAGTGCCTTGACGGGAGGGGTGACTGCTGTGTGCTCTAAAAGTAGAACCATTTTCAAAAAAGAAACTGAGGTAGATTTTCATTTATACCGATAAGAAACAAGTTTAATGTCCATCCCTTCAGGAAGATACACTACATTTTTGAGATACTCAATTTCGCTGAATAGTTGAGTCTCCAGTCTAAATTCCGTTATTGGTTTCAAGAGTTTATTTGAAGTTCTCAAATCGATGATTTCAGCATGTCAAATGCTATATTTCCGATTTTACTTGGGAACGGTTAGTCTTCGAAGAAATTTATACAGATGAAAAACAGTACAGAACAAAATTTTTAATCGACCAAGTTCCTTCAAATTTTTTGCTAAACTCAACGGTTTGCGATATAATCGAGGTTTTCATATTTTCAAGCTGATAAAAAAAAGATTATTATATGATCTCGAGCATTTGTTCTTCAACATTTTAAAAAAATCGCCAAAAATTCTTCTGATTGAATTTTTTTCTTTCTTCGTTTCTTCCTTTGTCAGTAGGTGTAAAAACCCCTCCCCCCATCCCATCACCTCTATGTAATATTTCAGCAGTCTACGGAGCAATGCTTTATCAACGAGCATATCAGCTTTATAGGTACCTATCGATATGAAAATTTTACCTAAATTTTAGAAACCCCTTAAAATACCTGACATCTTGTACTCGTACACACGTGTCCAATTTGCTAATTGTATATTCTACGTATGCGATGTTGAACTGTATGTATTTAAAATACTGCACCAATAACTCGCTGTAAAAACGTGTATAATAAATGATTAATCCAGGATAAAAACCAATATCATAAAGAACCGAGCGTTGAATTTCATAGCGTGTAGGAGTTGGTATCCTTGAAAAAGTCTTACCTTCTCTTGGCTCTGTGATGAAGACGCAGTATCGAAATGTCAAAAATGTCATTAATTTTGATTTTAAAATTTCCTAAAAATTCGAATAACATGTTACGTTATACTGTACAGGTATATGTTTTTATTTTTTCCATATTGTAGGCGAGATTTTTTTCCCCGGAGGTTTATCTTTCAGGAATGAAATTAAATGTGTTGGAGATATTTTTATACCTTTTTGTTGGGTGAAATTGGATGTTTTTTTTTTTTCGTTGTTGCCGGATTTATTTTCAGCACTTAAAATCTACGAGAGAAGAACACGATGATGAATCGAGCCCAATTAAGTATTTTTTTTTCAGACCTTGACATTTTTATAGTGCTGTATACTCAATCTTACCATTTCACGATACTGGAACCTTATTGGTGGCCTGGAAGGGAAGTAAAGTGTGTACTGTTAATCATAGCCTTGTCTTACGGAGGAGAGAGGAAGGATGGTTAATTAAAAACTGAAATTTATGGTTCATGTATATTTGAGTCTGGAGGGGATGGGAGGGGGAGGGCACAGGTACTTTGGGTTTTAACCAAATTCAAGAAGGTGGTTGACTTTGAGTCTAAAATGTATCTTATAAAATTTCGTGTCTCCAACTGCAAAAAAAGGGTGACGATGTGGGTTTTCAAGGAGAATGGAGCTGGACGCTCAATAAAATCTATTTTGAGGTTCTAGAAGATTAATAAGATCATTTTTGGTAGGTGATTTTTCGTATCACGTCTCTCCTCACTCCCTCCTACCCACACACAAAACAAAAAATCATTTGCTCAGCTCGATAGTGGCTAAAATCAAGCAAATATGGCCAGTAGGCTTAGATTGGTGACTGATTTGATATTTTTGAGAGGGGGGGGGGTGATCTTGAGTCAAAATTCAATCAAGCCTAATTTCAAGAAACGGAGTACTGAAAGGCAAAAATGGTAAAAACTGATGGTTTTCAAACTAATCGATAGGGAATCAAAATTTGTATAACCTATCCAAAATTCAGCATCCCTTGTCAATTAGGAGGCGAGAAATAGAGGGTTTCTCTTTTTTGACCTTGAAAAACGGATGTTCCTTGAACACCCCCCCCCCCAATCAAGATAAAGGATTGAAATTTGACATGTACTTCCATTTAGTGGAAACCCGAAATGTGCCTTTTGCCAGTTTTGCATTTCAATTCCATTGGATCCCAACACAGCCTCAAAAATGACCTTCTAAAATTGAGGAAGCAGGTTGAAATTTGGCACGTAGATTTAGTAGAGGTCGTAGCACAGACACTGTAATTACTAGATGCCCATCTGCAGGTCACAATAGTACCTGGGATTACAGTAGATCCCGGTACCGAGTTGTTCAAAATTATAGCCGTTAGAAGCGCTGTTCGCTAAGTCCCACAGAGGCACGCTCTGAAATTTCCGCATTTGAATTGGTTGAGTTCTCAAAATTTATCTGCGCTGCCGCAAAGTCATATAGCGCTGTCAGTTTCAGTCTAGAGAAAGAGCTACTCTGAATGAAGGCTTGTCTTTTAAACAATAGCCAGAATGTAGTGATTAGCGCCTCTACAGGATAAACCGTGAGTAACTATTTACTGGTTTCCATTGATCTTAACCCCAACAGAAGAGCATCTTGCAGTTCCAAGTTTCTATACGATGTATGTCAATCTGAAATATGCGTTTTAGAGGTTACAGTTATTCACTTCAATATTCAAGTGTCCCTGTAACCCCAGCACTTTTCAAATAACCATCATACACAGATCTTTTCTTTATTTTATGAATGGATAATTCGCATATTTCCCTTACTTTATGAAAATCGCCATTAAAAAGCAACCCAGTGCGATACTTTTTAGACTGATTTCCTATGTCATATTGTCAATGAAAACCAAGCTATTACAATCTATCAATTTACGTCGGATGAGGAGGTGGGAGGAAGGAAATACCAACAAAATCCGTTTTTTGGGGTCTTGGAAGATCATTAACATCGCTTTCGGCCATGCTAGATATTTATTTCTACACCCCCTCCCCTCCACGACTAAAATCATTAACTCTGCTCGATTCCGACCGAAATCGCTCAAATTCGTTCAACCGACTCAGTCTAGCATCAGATTAGATATATATGAGTGGGGATGACCTTGGATCAAAATTCAGTTATACCCAAATTTAGGAGATGGAGTGTTGAGAGGCCAAAAACGAAAAAATTGTTTCTTTTCAAGCTAATCGATAGGAAATTCAATGTTGCACAACGTCTCTAAAAATCAGCCTCGTAGGTCAATTAGGAGGGAAGATATGAGGGGTTTCCCCTTTTTGACCTTGAAAAAGGCTTGTCCCTCATCTATCTTCCCACCAACTTGACCTAGGAAGTTTAAATTTGGTTTGTACATTTAAAAGGAGCCCGTCTCGACTTTTCAGACCCATTGTACTGCTTTCTAGCCTGGGAATGTGGTTTTTTGGTGGTTTTTCTTATTTTTTGAGTTCGTTGTTCGCACAACTTCCTTCCAAATTGGGCTAGGAAGTTTAAATTTGGTATGCAGATTAAGTATAAGTTACAGATGTACCTTTTGGGGTATCGACTTCTTAGTCTCATTGCACCCCCTAACAGCCCAAAAAATACAGTTTTTTGGTCAATTTTCCTTATTTTTTGAGTTTTGTATGTAGTTTTTTGTTTACTTATCAGGCTTCTGATTCTCGTAGTTCTTTTTTTTATCCATATTTTCCAAAAATTGAAAAATCAACTTCAGCAGTTGAAATTTTTGATTGCCGAGGTTTTTTTGACATTCTCTTTCAATCTAATTTGAATTCGTTTAAATTTAAGACGAACAGTGCAGAACGTTCCTTTGGTCAGCTTTGAAATCTAAATACACCCTGCCCTGTGCGTGAATTCAGGCTCGTACCATATTAGTATTGAAGTTATTTTTTCTTGCGAGCGATGTACGTACCTGCACACTAAATTCAAGATGAGATAGTTGATATTATGGTATCATTATTCTCAACAGTAGAACTCTGCCGAGCAACGGCTGATTCAGAAAAATATTTCTTATAATTAAAGTACCTATTCCAAATGATTAATGTTAATACCGCGTAAGCTCTATTCATGGTCTATGTGCATATGTATGTATACGTAGCGAGTATAATAATATTGTACATTCTACTCAAAGCGTAATTATCATTAACCTCGGCGGCCAGATCGCCGCACCGGGTCCACATGGTCGGTCGGTCGATCGTTCAGCGCCGAGGCGTGAATTTTTAAAAAGTACATTACTCGTTGTATGTACCACCACGTACGTCTAGGTAGGTAAAGTCTCTAAACTAGACGTTATATAAAAAATTTTACGAACCACGAACAATTCATTAGTTCGACGATGATTACGTTGCGGTGTAAAAAAAAAAAAAAAAAAAATGTTAGAGAAAGAAAGAGAAGAACACCAAGAACAAGAAGAATGGTCGACGTATGAGAAAGGAAGCACTCCCGGGAAAGTTAATTCCCACTTAGTGAGGGCGTACTAAACTAAACATCGAAGACCGATGATACACGTATAGCATGAGGGGTACGGGGAACACCTCATTATATTGCGGCCATTTCGACGAAGTTCAAGGTCTTCACTCACCTGGCAAGTGTGTACATAAAATTGCGTCATAACCCGTCCGTCACCTGTTGATTACGATTATTTTATGTTCACCCTCTCCGCATCTTATGCTCGGTAGTCTGCGGCACTGATGTTGGAACATGTTCTGCAGGTCTCTCAGTCGCAGCTATCTCCACTGTATCTGGTATCAACCACGTACACAAAGCACACTACTTATACGCTGTATACTTTCATTTTGTGTTAGTATGCGCGTTAGAGCATATAGCAGCCGATCGCTATGTGCAGCACACCATAAGCTGAGCTTGGCATCATCATCGTCGTCGTCGTCGTCGTCGTCTATACATTTTACCCATTTTTATTGCATTGGTAGCCATTATTCTTCTTCGTGGTTGTAGGTAGCTCTAGCTACTAGCTAGGTATACCATCGTACCACGTATACTCAGCCAGCACGTAACGACTGAAATGCAAACTTGTAACCTGTGACGTCAATACGTCGTGCCAAGAAATTTCTTCTAATACTTGCTGGGTTATTGTTGTAGGTATATTAACGAAAAAGGTCTCAATATTTGCTTTACTTTTACTCGACTGTTTTACCATTCGTAGCCCATCTAGATATTGACGTCATCGTATACCATAGAGCCGCAATTACCTACTTCAATAAATACGTAGGCAATTCGATGGACATAGGTGTTGTACCCGTATACCTTTACCACCTCTACCCATTAATATACCATTTACCTACCTTGTCTACCTACAACCTACATAAATACATTCGTAGCCTCCATAGGCGTATGCATTCGCTAAAATTTCAACTTGTTTGTTTTGATGTACATATTTATGCATCTATATGAGTCTACTTGTGCGCGACTTATTATGGCCGTGAACTCGAAGAAATTATTAATCACCTCTGTTTCGAATATTAAGTTTATTTTATAACAATTTTGAAAACTCCAACCGGTCTGTTACATCACGCGTCGAGCCAGTTCATCCGCAGTATAACTTCCGTTATACGGTGCACTACCCCCTCCCACCCCTGTACAGCGGTAATAAAGGAGGAAAAAGACCTACCAAAAAAAAGTTGTTCCACAGGTACCTGCAGTAGTTGAGAAATTAGGGCAAAAGGTAAATGCAGGATAGGAAGACACCATTTGGTAAACAAAGAAGGTACCAGTTCTGTAGACTTCTCGAACGACGATACCAGAAAACGAAGCAGCAGGTGGCCAATAGTGAAAGTTACTTTTGTTTTTCTCACCTTTTTAACATAAGTATGTTTAGGTACTCTTACATGCATATGTATATTTGTAGGTAGAGGTAGTCCAAGCACCCTCGAAATTTACCTTTTCAATATACAGCTTACGGTATACCTTCGGCACGTACTTATACCTACCTTACCTACAAGCAGACGTAAAAGGTTACGTAAATGGGGGGTATTAGGCACGCAATGTCTATGTAATGTACCAAGTATACGTATAATACCTACCTACTTACCTACACACATTGCTATGATGACCGTTCTTCTTATAGGCTCTAGATACATTTCTTATTCTCGAATTCGAATAACAGCTGCGTTTCCTGTATACCTATTTAGTCCTCCTCGTATGCTTACGTCTACGCCTGATAAGGGGAGGATTCGACGATGTAATGAGGCTCGAGTAAGGTGCCCATCTATGCAAGTTACAAGGGTTACTGTTTAGCGAGAAAAGCTTGATAAATTAATGGAAACGTGTATTGTAGAAAGTACTTATAGAAAAGTTGAAGTAAATTTTAATTTGTACTTTTAAAAATCACTGATAAGATTTATGTTAATAGTATTGTTGTTTCGTTTGAATTTTTAGTTTGATTTCCTTTGTCATATTGTCAATGAAAACCAAGCAATTAAAGTCTATCGACCTACGGCGGATCGGGGGGGGGGGAGGCACAATATCAACAAAATCCGTTTTGAGGTCTTAGAAGACCATTAAGACCATTTTTGAACATGTCAGATATTTTTTTTCTCCGAATATGGAGATCTTTTCTTCAGTTTATGAATGGACAATTTGCATATTTCGCTTATTTTACTAAAATCGAAATCAAAAAGCAACCCATTGCAATACTTTTTAGACTGATTTTTTATGTCATATTGGCGTATGAGGGCGGAGGAGGGAAATATCAACAAAATACGTTACATCATTTTTGGCTATGCCAGGTATTTATTTTTTTTTCCCGAAGACTAAAATCAGTTACTGTGTTCGATACGCACCAAATTCGCTCCAGTTCGGTCAGTCGGCTCAGTTTAGCGGCAAATTAAATATGTACGAGTGGGGATGACCTTGGGTCAAAATTTAGTTACGCCCAAATTTTGGGGGAGGGGTGCTGAGGATTCACAACGGCAAAAATTGTTCCTTTTTGAAACCAATTGATAGAAAATCTAAAGTTGTATAATATACCCTAAAATCAGCTTCTTGGGTCAATTTGGAAGAGAGGTATGGAGGTGTCCGTATTTTTGGTCTTGGAAAGGGGGCTGTACCTTCCCTATCTCGCCTCCAAATTCAGCTAGGAAGTTGAAATTTGGTATGCATGGTTGGTAGGAGCCACAGATGTACGTTTTTCGGGTTTTGACTTTTTATGCCCATTGCACCCTTTCATAGGCCCGCAAATGTAGTGCTTTGGTCGGTTTTTCTTGTATCTATTGAGCAAAGAGGTTGGGTTCTAGATGTGTCTTTTGAGGGTTTTCACTATTCAGCCTCATTGCGCCCCTTCACAGTCCAAAAAATTTAGTTTTTTAGTCGGTTTTTCTAATTTTTGGCTGTCCTAGAAGACCATTACGATCATTTTTCGCGATGTCAGATATTTATTTTTATTTTTTTCCCTTGAAAACTGAAATAATTTACTCTGCTCGAAGTCGAGGCCAAAATCACTTCAATTAGGTCAATTGGCTCAGTTTAGCGGCGGATTATAAATGAGTGAAGACGACCATGGATCAAAATTCAGTTATGCCCAAATCGCCGGGAGGGGGTGCTGAGGGGTCAAAATTGCAAAAATTGTTTATTTTTAAGCCAATCGATAGAGAATCTAAAGTTGTATATATATATTCAAAAATTAGCTTTCTGGGTCAATTAGAGACAATTGTGTGGGGAGGGGGTCCCCCCTTTTGACCTTGAAAATAGACTATTCCTCGCATAACTCCCCTCCAAATTGAGCTAGGGAGAAATATAGATTTAGCATAGGTCCTAGATGTGGCTTTTGGTGGTGATGCCTTTTTATCCCTATTGCACCCCCTTACCTGTATAACTGAAACGGAATTTCAATTCTTCCAATATTATAATATTTCACGAAAATCAGAGTGGTAAAGCATCGTTTTTTCTTCATTTTTGTATCCGAGCTTGTCGAGGAAATTATTCGTGTACAGAGTTACGATTATAGATATTTGAAATTAGTTTTGAAAAATTAACGAACATTTTTAACGAGTTCGTTTTATGCAAAACATTAATCCATTTCAACCAATGTATTATATTTTTTATAACATCAATTGTGAACAATTTAAATTGATACCAATCAGATAGCTAGGTAGTAGGTACAGGTACATGACTACGAGTTGTACGATAAATGCCGAATGAATGTCATATCTTCATTTCAACGTGTCAATGCATCGATGAATATATTATTATTTTTTTTATACGATACATTATAATAATAATATTGTTGATGACAGTCCACAGATTCTAATGTCACCTTCGTGATTGATATCAGGATACGAATGGTCGGTCGCAGGAAATGTTTATTAATGAAGAGTGCATATTTTTTTTTTTTTTTTACATAAAGTACCTGAATTGGAAAAATGAAGAATTTCATAGAAGAATCATGTTCAAAATCAAACGAAGCTTTCCAGAAAGCATAGTCAAGTGTGAAAGGTAAATTAGCCCTGGATTGAAATTTTCAAACTATCTACTAGAAATTGATCTCCAAAGTCTGAAAACTCGCTAGCAAAAATTTTGGTCTCCTATCTTACCTCCATAGTCCAACAGCCCAGCGATGAAAAATGCAGTTCCAAAAGTTGAGGATGCGTAGGGTTATTTACGATATTCCCAAAACCACAAGTCTATCAATTGATTAGCAGCTGTTTCTTTCAAGTACAGCAAAAGGTCAAAGAAGCTTAACCCAAAAGGGTCGAGGGTTCAAAACAGTGCCTTTTTGAATACATTTTTTACGCTGAGTCTAAATATGACTGTTTGCGTTGATCTTGAAGAACTGCCAAGACAAGAAATTAGTACGTAAGTAATGTATTTTTGAATAAATATGCCACTGGAATCCCAATTTCAGAAGATTTCCTAAAGTGGGTGGAGGAGCGGGGGGGGGAAGTAATGTTATCATGCTGCTATGTAACTTACGTGTATAAAAATACATGTTTTCAGGGTTACAGAATTCAAATCTCAAGCAAAAACTAATGCCAGATTCGTATTCAACGACCTTGAAAACATATATTTTGATACATCACATATCAGACTTATTCCATTTTCCTCTTTGTATTTCTTAAGGATTAAATTCTGACGAAACCTAATGTCTATTCAACTCAGTAGCCCATCCAAGGAGGGAATGGTACTGGGACTGTAGCCCCCTATGCATGAAAAAATTGAAAGCTTTCACATTCGCGCCGAATTTAATGCGCAAATCATTGAAAACGCCAAGTTTGAAATCAAACTTCGAAAAATGTACTTTTTATGGCTTAAAAATGACATTTTTTTCAAAATTTTTCCCTCGCGATACTCGTGTCTTTAAGTTCAGTCTCTCCCTTAAAGAATTTCTGGATACGCTTATGATTCAACTAAGCGATCGCTTTTAAACTGCTTTGAAAGGGGGTCCGATTTAATTGGAGAGATTTTTCTCAAAGAAAAAATAAATCGAAAAATAGGAGAATTATTGATACATAATTCCCTCTTTCAGATGGTCTTCGACTCTTCGGCAGTGCTTTAGGATAGGCAGTTCATCATGGACTACCTTAAGCGGCCTGAGCAAATCTCAACTGTGCGGCCACAAATCTAATCATAGTAGTAGGGGTAAGAGAAAAGAATGCTGCCTGAGCAAAGCGAGAGCGAAAATTTTGAAATAATTACGATTACTAAATCTGAATATCTCTCGAGTCGCCTAGCGCCCGCCAAACTTTTCCGGCCTACCGGAATTTTCTCAATGTCCCTGTGGGTTCATCCAACGTTACACTTTTCCCAGTGACAGGGACAATCTCAACTGATTAGTTGGATTAAGAGAAAAAGAAACGGTGCCCGAGCGAAGCGCGGGTAAAAATTTCGAAATTTCACGACTATTTTAAATATTTTAATCGCTAAATCTGAGAAAATTTCGATTCAAACTGACGAAAAACAAATGCAAATATTTTTCAAGTGGTCTCGCAGCCACCGAATTGTCCTGGCCCACTGAGATTTCCCCCAAAGGTTCATCCAACTCTGAGAGAGGGGAAAGGTTATCATTCGTCGCTCACAGCGGTCTATTTTGTAGATCGAAAAATTTCACGATTTTTATTTCAACGTTTTCTGATGTTTGCATAAGTTCAACTTTGGGATTTTTTCAATAAATCAAAAGGAACAGATTTATTAAAAATTTTTTACGCAAAGAAAGTAATTTTTCGACTCTTAGAACCCAAGAAATGCTCTAACCCCTCCTCTTCCAAGCCAAAATATATGGAAAATTTCTGTTTCATGTTGAAATAGAAATAAAAAATTTTTAGATATTGAGAGCAGGCTTACAAAAACTAATGAAAGTATTGGTAGTCCCGAGAAAGTGAGCTTTATCGCTTTAAACCCGCAGAAATTCATTAAAAACAAATTTGAATAAATTTGCCATTCTGAGTTTAAAGATGCGCTAAAACAACGTTTTTGAGCCCCTATTTTTGATATTTCATTCTCTTCGCTTGGGTTTTATTCCATTCGTAATTTATAAAACAAATTTTGAAAAATCCCCCCCCCCCCTCACATGATAACACTGTAGTATAACGTTTCTACCCTTTCATTTTTTTTAGCCTGATTTTCTGTGTCATATTGTCAATGAAAACCAAACCATTACAGTCTATCGACCTACAGTGCATTAGGGAGGAATATCAACAAAATACATTTTGGGGTCCTGGAAGACCATCACGACTATTTCCAGCAATTCCAGATATCTATTTTTGTTTTATTTTTTTCTCCCAAAATTAAAGAATTTTTTGGTTCAGCTCGATGCAGGCCGAAATTGATAAAATTTTGGGAATATGCTTCGATTAGCGAGCCATTTGATATGCTGGAGTGAGAATGACCTTGGGCTAAAATTCAGTTGTACCCAAATTTTGGGTAGAGGGTGCTGAGGGGCTAAAATCACCAAAATTATTCTTTTTCAAAAACCAATCGATAGACAATCCTAAGCTGCATAACATATCCAAAAATAGTCTCTTAAGTTAATTAGGAGGAGAGGTCATGAGGGCTTTTACCCAATCTCCTTCAAATTGAGCTAGGAAGTTGAAACTGGGTATGTAAACTTAGTAGGAGCCATAAATGTGCCTTTTACGGGTTTAGAAATTCCAAACCCATTTCGCCCTCTTGCAGCCTATAAATGTTTTTTTGGGCTTTTTTTTGTTTTAAATTTATTCCTCGTATAACTCCACTCCAAATTGAGCTAAGAAGTTGAAATTCGGTATGTACATTTAGTAAATGCTACACATGTGTTTTTTGGAGTCTGTACTGTTCAGCCTTGTTTCAATCCACACCCCCCTTCCCCACCCTTTTAGGTAACAAACAAATTTTGTGCACCGGTGGCGTAGCTCTCTCTTCTTCGTTTCCTCTCCAATATCGCGTTGAAACATTCTCAGAATACCGGCTCTAATTTTTAATTTTTGTAATCTTCAATTCTCAACTGGAATTTTTCACGTTTTGTGGAGATAATGGAGCATAAACCATAAGGAAGATGATACGTGTAAATTTTTGAAAATTTTCTTTATTTGTAAATTCAAGCTTCAAGATTTTGAAATGAAATATCTACAAGTTGTTGAAGAAGTAAAGAAGAGTGGAATTAATTTGAAAAACAGCTGTATCGAAAGGGAGCAAAATAGTCTAAAAAACCCTTTCTTCCCTCGTAAGTACCGTAGGGCGTTGACTTTTGGAAATACAATCATTCTCGTTCTCTCCGCACTACTCCTCGTATTTTGTTTTGATTTTTTAAGTAACTGCGGAATTATGATTCAAGACAATTTCGATTTTTACAGCCTTCGTTCCTGTTCTAAACTAAAAATCTAATACTATAGAATTTAAGCGAATTTAGTGAATAGGTAGGTACAGTGGCGTAGCTAGGGGGGGAGGGGAGGTTGGGCAAAGATTCCCCGAGCGGCAAATTTTCAGGGGCGGCATTTTGTGCTAAAAACAATTTACCTTTACGAGGTCATTCACACATAAAGGAAGACTCAAGCAGTGGAATTTTTCTAAATATAATGGAAACAATTAGTCATTATGATCATGCTATAGCGAACCATCTCTCAAGTTCTGGTTATTTAACATATCTTTCTCCGGCAATACAGAACGAATTTATCGAATTGCTTGGTAATCATGTTCGACAACAAATCATAAATAAAATAAAAGCGTCAAAATATTACTTTATTATCTTCGACTGTACGCCAGATGTATCCCGAAAAGAAAAAATGTCTCAAGTAATTCGTTACATCGATGAAAACGATGAAATATGTGAGAGCTTCATTGATTTCATCGTAGTAGTTGATAAAACTGGAGAAGGCTTAGCACAAAAAATTATGGAAAAATTAGAAAAGGATGGACTGGACTTGGAAAACTGCCGCGGTCAAGCTTATTACAATGGAGCAAATATGGCTGGCATGTACAAGGGTGTACGAAGTTTGATTTAAAAAAAACAAAAATCTGCTTTTTTATGGTTTGTGCTGCTCATAAATTGAACCTGGTTGGTGTAAATGCAGCAAGTGTTTCAGTGAAGATGGTAAATTTTTTTAGAATCGTTCAGCCAATCTATGTTTTTTTTTCTGCTTCCACAAATCGATGGGACTTATTAATGAGTCATTATAAACACAAATTAAAACTAAAAACACATTCAGATACGAGATGGTCATCGAAATATTATGCAGTATACTCTCTTTTACATGAAATTGAAAGTGTTATATATGTGCTAAAATTAATTTCAAATGATAAATCATTTGGTGATGCTATGTCAAATGCTAGAGCTTTATTAAAGCAGATGGATTTTGACTTCGTATTTTATTTAATATTTTGGGAAAATGTCCTAAATCGCGTTAACAGATGTAATAAATTATTGCAAGCCATACAAATAACCCAAGGTAATGTTTCAACATTCATTAATGCATTAGAGAATGGAATCCAATCAATTCGTGATGACAGTATTGAGAATATAAAAAAAAAGCAGAGTTGATTTGTAGTAGCTGTAATATCACCGCGGAATTTAAAGAGGTACGATTTCAAAAAAAGAAGTTGAAAAGTGGCGAAACTGCTCAGGACGAAGTTCGCATTATTTTTTTAAAGAAGTATATTTATTAAAATATTCAGTGTTTATTAATAAGGTTTTGTTTTTCAGAAATTATCAGTAGAACAAGAAACAAAAAGGGAAATTAATATGGTATGTGATGCTCTTATATCACATCTAAGAGAGCGCTTTGTACACACTCATGAAATAGTTGGTCTTTTTCGATGTGTTTTGAGTGCAGAAGTAGTAAAATGTTGTGACGAAGACCTGAAGAAAAAAGTTTTAAAATTGAGCGAATTGTATCCCATGGATATCGACAAAAATGAACTGATGAATGAAATTCAATCATTCAAAGATATAATTATGGAAATCGA
>FIZR01004124.1:0-28092 GCA_900060175.1 Ferrisia virgata
TTTTTGTTTACAGATTTCCGCGATGTTTTAAATTCTCTTTGATTAAGAGAGGCTATCGAAATTTTAATCAAAGAAATGAAATTATAATGGTTATCTATGATGGAAATACGCGGCTATATTTAGACAATAGAAAATAAAGTAAATTTAATGTTTTGATTCAAAATAAATAAAAACAATTGCGTCTGAACCTTTGTATGAGTAACTTTCTTCTTACTCATAATTTTGCAATATTTCGACATCCTAGGGCATCTATTAGCATACTACGTGGTCAATACTAGACGAATATTGGAATGCATTTTGCATTTTGATTGTTTTCATTACGAGCGACCGAGCGACCGAGCGACGAACGTGTCGGTATTTTTTCGCAAATTATTTTCATTTTACTAGCGCATGATTTTTCGTTGAAACGGCAAGAATAAGGGAATACCCCGTATCGAATATCGAAGAAGGCGACGATGATGAATCGTGTCAACAGGTCGCGGCTATGTTTACCAATAACGAGACGAACGTACTATGTCGTACGAGTAGTTTGCGGATTAACAAATTTATAAATACGCGGTCGAGTCGCGCTTGATGTAGACATAAATAAGCCGAATACGTGCATGTAAATGTAGCCTATATGTAGTGTATATAACACATATAGGCTACATGGACGTCAATTGAAATTAAATAAACCTCGTCCGCTTCCGTCGCAATTTGCTCTCTCGCTAAATACGAGTAATTCCTCGTACGTAATTGAGCGTCTGCGCCACACCATAGCATGGTCGCATCTCGTCGCCGGCCACTTGCTCTTCTTATGGCGCGCTTATTGTTAGAACAGTGAAAATTAAAAAAACTTCACCGGATAGCGCTGGAAACAACAGCAAAACACCAACGGACAAATTGTATTCCTTACATAAGAAGGAGGCTGTACTTCTACGAATTTTTGGTTCTTTACCTCATTTAGTCGCCAAATGTACAAATGTATCGAGGAAAATTCGCATACCACTTACCCATATACGTACTCGAATTTTGTTTTCCGCTCCCAACAACCCTTCTATAGTTCACAATTGCATTTCTATTTCAAATTTCAAATCAACTCGCATTACCAAGGTCACTTATCACTCTTTCATCAGTAAACTTTTCAACCGAGTTACATATGTATATGTAAATGGTATCAGCTCGAGTTGTCTACGGACCAGCTAGGTGCAAGAGCTTACTTTTAAAAAGCATAGCTGAACTCCCTCCCCGCTCTTGGAGCCGGGTGCACAAAATTTTGTTTAGTGGATTTTCAACTGAAAAGCCAGCCAACCACTTTAGTGCGTTCAGTTCAAAATACGAGGTATGTTTTTTTTTTCTGTCTACACTAAAACGCGGCTGAACATGAATTGCGGCCCCAAAAATTATAAATGTAGTCTTATCGGTAGTGTAGTTGCCTTCGTGGTATGCATACATACATACATACATACATACATACATAGGTTAGGATGAGTAAAACTGAAAAAGAGCAGAGGTCGAACTCTATTGTTAACATTTATTACATCAATATATATGGCAGTTGAGCGCTGTAGCTAGAAACAAATACGTAAGACGAAGCAATTTCATCGAAGCAATTTTTTAAAATTCTAATCTACTTAATTGCCTATCCTGTAGTTTATTCGTACGATCTCGTATAAACGTTTCTTTTCGCAATTTTTTACGCGTTTTGATTGAGGTGAACCTCGAGAAACACATTGAGTAGGTAGAAAAATATGTTGCTAAGGATAGTAAAACATACCGTTTGATTTGGATTAGAATGGAATACTTCGCATGAGTTCGTAGTGCGTACAAGAGAACTAGAAAACGAAGCCTACCTTGCTGGAGGAACTTTGCTTTATGGCAAAATGTAGGTATCCAATACATAGTAAGTGAATTCTGTTATTTTGTAATTACTCGGTGGTTTCATTTCCATCAAATCGTGGACGAAGCATTCATCGACATTTTGTGGATTTAAAAAAAGAATAGAGACAAAAAATGTACACCGCTATCAATCCATATTCTCATAACTATCTATTCTATCGCTCATATCGTAATCACTCATCTTCAAAATGGACGCAACAATTTATGTACCTACATATGTCGTGAAAAATCATGTGACGCAACTCGAGCATCTTCATACTGGCTCGGACACAACTTAGTTATATCCTGAAACGCATGCACTAGCAACTATATACGTATTCCCCGCTTTAAACAATTTTTCAATTGCAAGAATAAGTCAATTTTTATTGCGTTGAACCGCGCAGAAAAGATTGGGTGTTAAAACGCGAATAATGTAAGCCTGTTCGTTATGTTTGTAATGCTTCAATTTTCGACGTATTACACCATATTATACCATAACATTGTTCCACGGATACGGACGCGTTATAATTTTTACTATACCTGCCTAAGTAGGTAGGTAGCTAGGTACTCACCATCTACTTCTACATCAATAAGCTTATATTTGCGGGTACAAGAAATTTGGCCTGTTTCTTCATCGCTCTTACCCTGCGAAACCTCGTAGTCGTGAAAATATGCATTATACGTGAACGCATATCTGAATACAAAAATAATTTGTGATACTTGATACTAATTTTTTTTTTTTTTTTTCAGGTTGCATAGCAATAGATAATGCAAGTAGTATCGTTTAGAAAAAAATCTGGCAATGCTTGGCCGATTGTAGGCGTTGGGTCTCCTTCGAAGCTTAAAGGAAAAACACGAAGACGAGCACGCGATTAACACGTTTCATTATAAATAAAAATATACGTAGCATCGAAAGCGGAAAATTTCCTGCCACGTTACATCGGATTTTTTTTATTCTTATACTTCCTGAAATTCTACGAGAATTTAATAAAATACTAACAAACAAAGATCGATATTCTTATTAACACAAGCATGATACGAAACAAGTTTCCAATATTTCATTTCGTTCAAGGTTTTTGTATTTTTAGAAACATCATTTGCGAGTTCAATGCGTACTTGAATTTGAATCCGGAAAATTACACTCTTCAATTAATCGGGATACACGCGTAGCTAATTAACTTTTTTTTTTCAAATATTTACAATTCATCAACATTTTACACTTGCACGATACGAGATTCGAAAATCTGAGTATAGCAATTTCACTTTTCAAAAGCGAAGATTACCTACAGTTTTATTCATGGACGAACGAAATTTACCTCGAAAACAACACTATGAATAGAAAAAAGAAAAAAATGGATGTAGCGAAAAAACAGCTGAGCTGATAAAAATGTACAGATATACCATTACTATATAGTCACAGACTACACGACAATACGCATCGTTACTCATGGAATTCAGCCAAATTAGTACAAAATTTTCTCATGTTATTTAAAAATTTGATGATAGAAGTTTTTGATACACCGTGGTCTTTAATTTTTCACACACTGTGAGTACTCCCGACACCAAAAAAATGATGACACCTTGGGACCCATTACCATAGAATCATACCAACTACTACAACCCAATATCTTAAACTGGTACAGAGAATTGAGAACTCGACTACGACATGCATTTTGCGAGCAAATATGTATCTTTAGGGTGCGATTAAGGAACAGAAAGAGGGGTTTACGTTCTGACGTTTATACGACTTCATAATAGCCTGTTATAAGGTCATTCTTGCATACTATACCCAGTTCATCATATCGAATATTAAAATCGACTCAACTAGCCGAACCATTAATCAAACGCAAAACTCGATCATTCAAAGATGCTAGATATTTAAACTTTAAAAATAGAAATAAAATTAAATTCGAGTTTTGTAAAGCAACAATTGAACGGAACGGAGGGAAAAAATTGAATTTGTAGCGAGAAATAGGTACTTGCTCGCCCGTAGGCCTTACAAACATGCACATATCACCCAACTGAATTTGTTTTGAATTTATAGACAAATAATACACACGGACGAATATTGAACGTTGAGATGGCATTTCGTAAAAATTGATTGTATAAGAAGAAACATGAAAAGTTGAAATCTAGCATATTATTACCTGATCTTCTGAATCATTTTTCACGCATATGCAAGCTGCCCTTCTTTTAAATCCATCTGCGTCATATATACGAGTAGAATTCGGTTTTTCTTTCACCATTTTGAAAATCTTGAAATTAACTAGAGAACTATTTACAATACACGGATCTTTTTAACGAAATGTGAACTAAAAAATAAGATTTGTAATACAAACACCATATTGAGGGGAAAAAAGGAAAGCAAAGACGCGACAACAAAAATAAAAAAATATTGACTACAGATCAAATGTAACCTAAACTATAATTACTGTCAACAAAAAGAAGTTTCTTGAAATTAAACTTAAATTTTATGACAATCCCCATGCTCGATGCAGCAGGGAAAAATAATCCGTATCGCACAAATAACTTAACAATCACCAGTTGAAAAATGGCAATTCAAATGATTGTACTGTCAGCTATACTGTATACTGAAAAACCGAAAGCGGAATTTCAGCGAGAAGGTGCGGCACAGAAAATATTTTAAAGAAAACTGGAAACGTGAAAAAAATCTGTCAACTTTAATTTGCGATGTAGCGATGTTACTTTGCGAAATCGCCAATAGAGGACGCAATATAACAACCTTCCGTTTTTATTTAATTTAATTTTTTTTTTGTAACGTTTTTATTAATGCATGCGTGACGCTTAACTTAAAGCTTTTAGTTAGTTTAAGCAATAATACAACGAAAACATAATTGAAAATAATAAAAAAAAAAACTCGAGTAAGATGCATAAGATTATAATCAGGAATGACCAGAGCTGTGTTGGAAGAACGCATCTTCTTCCGTTCTTGAAGAACGCGTTCTCGTTCTGAAGAATTCCAACTTCGTTCTTTTCAAGAGCGTTCATTAACTTCACTTCGTTCAATGAGCGTTCCTGTTCGTTCTCCATTCTTCGTTCCCGTTTCCGTTCTCACTCTTTTTTTAGCCTGATTTTCTATGTCATATTGCCAATTAAAATTGGACTATTACAGTCTATCGATCAACAGCGGATTAGGGGAGCGAGGGAAGGATACGAACAAAATCCTTTTCAGGGCACTAAAAGATCATTAAGACTTTTTGTTGCCATGTCAGATATTTATTTTTATTTATTCATTTTTTTTGAACATTAAAATCATTTACTCCGAGCGATTAACGAGGGAGCTACAAAATAGCGTTTCATCTCCCTAAATAACTTAGTACTATACGCTATACATCATTTAGAATCTTCATTTTTCAAAACCATTTCTGGACATCTTTTATTCAAATATGTACCAATACCAATACCAAAATATTTGCGAGACTGAAACTAGTACCAAACCGATATCGTAATGTTCACAAAACCTAAACCAATACCAATACCAAGTACTGACAATTCAGTGATCGATACCATTATTATACCAATACCTTATAGTTTTGATATTCGTTACCAAAGTCAATACCAATACCATTTTTTTTAGAAAATGCGAACCAATATCGGTATCGGTGAACAACCCTGGTTTCGAGTCCCAATATTTTTCTTTTTCTTTTTTGTCAAGTCTGTTGAGGGTGGTTTACATATGTGTATTGAAAGTGAAAAAGAAATTTTATGTGTAAATAGTATTTATTATTCAAAATCTTTTTTTATTGATTAATGTTTTTAATAAATATGAATAAGTCGGTTGACTGCAGAATCAACTTTTCTATGACTTACAGGGGCAATGCCCAAGAGGTTCAGTGATATTTTGAACAGTGGAATTCTATTGAAATTTCTTTTTTTACATCATAACAAAATTAAATATATGGTCAAGCAGGATTACTGGTAACGCTTTTTTCCAACAAAACGGCTAAATAAACAGTACTGAGTAAAAAAGACAAGTACAACAGAAATTTATCAATTTTTTTGAACACAATATGCTTGAAAGAAATTAAATTTTGATAAAAAAAATGAATAAATATTGAAAAATTGAAACTTGTCCTTCAAATGAATTCAATTTTTGAAAATACGCTCAAACAATGAAAACTGAATCGATTCCTTCTGAATAAATTTTTTTGTTAAATAGTAAACTAAAATTACTATGACCAGATTTTTCTTCTACATAAATAAATCAGAGAAGAATAACAAACTGAAATTGGATCAATTTTTTCTGGAATAAATTTTTTAAAAATAACGAGTTAAATTGTGCTAGATTTTTTTTTAAAACAAAAGACATATCGATAAATATGGGATAATTGTACGTAGGTAACAGCTCTAAGCACGTATTTTCTTTTCAATATCATTATTCAGAACAGAGTTGTCGAAATTTTAATGTTGGGACGAATAATTATCAATTAAACTATGTTTATTTTGAAAATCAATGTTACTGCTTGTAAGAATCACACTATCCTCAATTGCCCTGAATTTGAAAATTACATTTGGGTAATGGAGAACACAAAATAAAATCATTTTGAATCAAGTTTGGACTCAGATGTTAATCTTAAATTCATAAGGAAATGTTTTTGATCGTTCAGTAGTTTATTGTTAGTATGAGACGTTTTATTTCGTGTTTAAGAAATTTTCCAACAGCAACCATGTTGAACTACTGTAATTTGGATAGCATATTTTGATAAAATTCTCCACACTCGGATAACGAATTTTATCAAGTCAAATTGTGATTCTGAGTGAAGTAGAAAGACTGTGGTTACTGTTGCAGTCGTTTTCAAAATTTCAACTTTTAACAGTGGCTCAGTATTCTAAGTGTTCCCAATTACCCCGTTTGACCTTAATCTTGACATTTCAACTTCAAGGAAATGAGTGAAAAACGCTGAAAGTAATAAAAATGACAAAATATCGTTTATTTAAAAATATAAAAATTCTTACCTTGGCACAGCTTCAATAAAAAATTAAAATTACAAAAAGAAGTAGGCTTATACAAACATTGAATTTTTTAAAAAGTATCCTTAAAAATGGATAAAATAATTAATTGTTAACAACAAGAAATGAAATTCACTCAAATCATGTACACGGAAGGAACATATAAAATTTGAAACAATTATATGAATACGAAGTGTTTTCGATAAAAACTATGAAAATTACAACTACCTAATCTAGATATAGATGAAAATGTCATATATTAGTTTGAAAGCAGATTCAAATGGATGGTTTGTAACAGAAAATTCCTAAATATAATAATCATCAGAAAGCAGGATCGATGACATGAGTGATTTGAAGAAAGCTAAACAATAGATACAACAACCATAAAGATATTAGAATAACAACGGAAATATATCTGGTTTTTTGTGGACCACCCAGTTCAGCTTTGCCGAAAACTGATAATCTTCTTCTTAAAATAAGTACTACAGCAGCGAAAACCGCAGCGACGGAAAATAATAAAACGCTGAACTCTAAACCACTAGATTTTACCACAAACTGAGTACCCTGCAAAAAACGAAGAAAATTGAAGTAAAAAAATGATGATGATACTAGGATGGTCAAATTTAACCAGAGATGCAAAAAGATTCTTTTTCCCTTACTTTTTGGGAGTGGTACATAGCTGCCACAAACCATGGTACTCCCACACCGATTAAAACGTTTACTGCGATTGAACCAGATATATGAATGAGAGCACCATCAGCATGAGCTTCGGCTTTGGATACCATACGAGCTCCAAGTATATCCGGTAATGTGGTTCCTAGCGCTACAATAGTTATTGCTGAAAAAACAAAAACAAATTGAAATTAATTGAAGAATAAAGTTCTGAAAATTGATGCATAGTTATACCTACGTAAACTCATTACCTGTTAGTGTATCATCGAAGCCTATCAGACAGCCAAAGATGGCAGCCAAATCGCCAATTATAGTCGTCATTACTCCAATTACGCATAATGAAACAAAAAAGCAGAGCCAACCGTCGAATATAGCGACAGGAGGTACTAATGCAAACAATACCTACAAATAGATACAGTTAGAAATTCGGTACACTTCATTCAAATTTCCATAGAGCGTACGTAAGCATGTACCTTCCAGAAAAAGGAGAAAAAATGCGTGACATAATCAAGAGCAGTGGCGTTTTCGACATCACCGCCATTAACGCTCATAGCCAATTTGAATTGTTCACCCCATGTTTCAGTATGCACCTTGATAGCGTCTAAATTAGCTCCAGTCAACAGCATTAATCTGTGTGCGACGCTGTTGAAATCTAAGCATTTAATCGAAGATTATATGTGGAAATAAATCCTTTCAGTTCGTAATAATACATAGGAGATTGTTTTATTTAGGCAAGAAAAACCAGCATACCATCGTCGTTGCTGATTGTAATTAATGTCCTGTTAATGTTGCCAATTTTAGCTCCATCAGAAGGTTCAAAAAGAGCTATTTCAAAATATTCGTCCTTTTCGGGATCCATATCGTCAATTATTTGGATATCAATTTTTTGTTTTACCTATCGAAAAAAATTGAAGTAAAACACCCGCTCATATATTTTCGTTTGACATGTTCATATGCCTACAGCATTATGCCTACCTCTTTATCTTCAAAAACTATTTCACCTTCACCGCCTGCATAATCTCTGCCAGTAATAGCAGTTTTATCGATAGTTTTCCATTTAACAGAAATCCGGCCATCTGCTCCTCGAGTTCTAATCACTGGAATATTGATTAACCCAGCACTCTCTTTTACCACTAAGCCTCGTTTTTCGAATGAAATAATTCCGGGCTCTACAAAAATTCCATAATGTGTTTTTAGACTAAAGTGTTTTTTTTTGTACTCGCATAACTTGTACCTATAATTTTAAGTAGGCACATACTGCTGCTATATGTATATACACGCATGAGTATTAACCTTCGTCATCGATAATGGTAACCTCCATTATAGAATATCGTCCTAATTTTACTTGATCCGCGTATTTTCCCACCACTGTTAACCGTAGAAAAAACTCTTCGTCTGGCTCCCATTTATTATCATTCACTATAGAGACTGCCACCTACGGAGAAAAATTAAAATAATGAAAACCAAGTCTAGAGTGGAAATTTTGGAATTTTGTGATACCTATTTTAGGTACCATACATTGATGCGTATAGACTTGTGTATAAATTTCTGAAAATTCTCTTTACAACGATTCTACTTTGCTGATAAAACACCATGAACTTACTTTTTTTTGGTCTTCATGTGGTGCAAAAGTTAAAACCTCTCGGATTGGAATATAATCTTCGTTTCGTTTCGCAGATCCATCGATGGTTTCAATTCTAAAATAAATAGTTCCCACCGATTTCACTCATTTTACAGACAAAATTTATATTATAATAATAATTCACCAAAGTATCTAGGCTACCTACGTTTACACGTTAGGGTAGAGTGAAACAAAAATTAACATTTCCTATTCGGCTAATTTTTGATTTAGGTATCTTATAACAGTTCGGGTTTTAATTGAACTTGAAATACCTCCATAAAAAATTTCACTTTTTAGGGATCTTGGAGAGAATCCTATGGTTTCCCCAAAAAGGGCGTATTTCCAAAAAAAAAAAAAAAACAAAAGAAAACAGAGATTTTCTGTTATATGTAGTAGTCGAAACACATTTTTTTCAACGCAACCCCCTCCCCACAAAAATACTATTCGGGATGCTGAATTTCGCCGAAAAGTTTATTTTTCTGCTATACTCTGTTTCAGTTGAAGATAGAAATTTGGTAACGAGTTTGGTGACAGGGGGGAAAGGAAACGGTAGCTATCCGTACAACGGAACCAATAAAAGTAAGAAGTAGGTATGTAGCTTTTTAATTGCAACTGTAAGCATTTTCTTGCTTATGAATGTTGGCACTTGTGTAGGTATCTAATTTAGGTGCATATTACCGGCTAAATATGGCATACAGGCAGGGTACTTTTTGCTTTTAAAATATCAAATACCCTTCGTCTGAACTTTTAAGATTAAAAAAAACATAAGCTAGTGAATAATATTTAATGATTTCCAATTTTTTATTGAATGTTACTAACCTAGCTATGTTTTTTAAGGCTAGAAGTGCAAAAGAATGTCAATATTAGAGAACATTAGAGGTACTCGGTACCCTTGTATGAACAATACTAACCTTAGATGGAGTATTAACAGTAACTAAGAACATACATGCTACATACCTAACTCTAGCTTCTTTCTCTAAATTTCCAAGTCTCCAAACGGTTACGAAGAAATTGCCGATATTTTCTTTCACAGCCATTCTAGGAGAATGGAATTCAACAACTGAAACATCTTCTAAATCAGAAATTTGAGGCAAATCTTTCAATTTCAATCCTTCGGGGTGATTTTTAATTATTTCGTACACCTAGAACAGTTTGCAGGTGCATTTAGTACCTCGAATGGGCATAGTGCTTTACTATATCATGGAAATTCAATTACACAAAAGTATTCTCACTTCTTTTAATTTATTGCAGAGAACGGGTTGCCCCTTTTTGTTACCGGTGAATTTCTTAACGCTATTTATTCTATGCCAATTTGCTGAACGGCTGCTTTCATCGACCAACCTGTACATTTAAATTCATCACAAAATGAATGAATTAGCAATTTTCCTCGCGAAAACTTGATACCAATAACGTATTTATACGTGTTATACAGCTTAACGCAGAAAAAAATAATTTCAGAAGTTGTATAATGCAACACGTGAGTAGTATAACGTACTGCTCACCATACTCACTTTGTAGCAGCTAACAGCGCAATTTCTTCTTCTTTCAAATTGGGAAACTTTTTAGCTTCTTTCACGAACTTAATCAAATTTTCTTTGTCAACATCTCCATTGGGTTTATATAAACTTCCTGGTTTATCATCTAAGAACAAAGTGAAACAAAAATCGAAAGACCGATGGTGAGTACGTCATATAAGACCGTAGCATGCGACTGCGGAAATGGGAGGAAGGGTGGTTCCCCGCATGGAGTTGTAGTTGGCATTTTAGTAAGTACAAGTAGTGAGTTGGGAAATTGGCAATTCCTACTTTTTTCAAGTCGATGTGAGAAACCAGAATTTTTACAACCAAAAAGAGTCGTCATTTCACAATTTTTTCGCGCGTTAAGATGAGACTTCGCGTTTCGCGTTTTTTTTTTCATTGCATACCTTTTTTGTCAAAGGCAAAATTTTTAAGAGAAATGAATTTTGCGTAATTTTCCCGTTTTAAGGTCGCAAATGAAAAATAATTGTGCGTATTTTAAGGAATAATGTTAATTTAAAGTAATAGAACAGTTGAATCCATTTGAAAAGACGCCCAATTGGAATTTTTGCCATTTTTAAGAAATTTCAGTCATGTTGGTTCCGTTGAAAGTTTCTGCAGGATTTCTTGAAAACGATTAAACGGAATTCGATGAATTTTGGTTATGTAGTAATAAAGAGTATCCGTAACACGTGTACAGAGCCCTTTTTTGAATTTCCGCTTCAGATCAGAACTATTTGAGTTTGAAGAAACTTGGAAAAAGTGCTTTCATTTCGCATGATAATATTCTTGTTAGGTGAAAAAAATCCAAAAAAAAAATGTGTACACGTGTCGGGGATACTGTTTTCTACAACATATCCAAAATTCATCGAATTCCGTTCAGTTGTCTTCAAGAAATCCTCCAAAAACTTCTAATGGAACTAATATGACACAAATTTCACAAAAACGGCAAAAATTCCGATTGAGCTTCTTTTCAAATGGTTTCATTCTTTGTATTTTGCTTAGTTCTTTTCAATTATATCAACTCTCGAACGAGAAAAAATGGAAAAATTCATTTGTCTAAAAAATACTGCCATACAGATCGGGTATGCTACCTTTGCAATGCGAAGTACCACCTTAAGCGAATTCCATGTTTTTTAATTCTTTTTAATTTAAAAATGAGCCACTATTTCACACTATTCACCATTTTACACATGATTACAAAAGAATGATCCTACTGAATTATATTTTATTCTCATCATTGACGCATACAAGGTGAAAGAAAACTCTAGCCCTCCGAGAAATTTTCCAAAAATCAATTTTGAAGTATATTTGAAATAATATGAGTTCAAAATCGCGCTAAAACGCATTTTCTAAATCGTTCTTTTTTTAGTATATCTTGGAATTTTCGTCCTCGCTTCATTTTAGGTATATTTATTTCATTTCGAAAATTTTGTTTGAAAAATTCTCAAATTACCTACTAGCCAATAATTGTAGTAAAACAGTACAAGTTTGAAGTGCGCGGATGATTGGTATCAGTTTTAAATTCTTAGGTGTAAATTATGGAATAGTGTCCAATTTTTTGATTTTTGAAGCTTCCTTTTTTCAAAAATCCGCCCTCACTCCGCACTGGCACTGACACCTAAAAAGACATCGATGTTATACCACCGTTAAATTATACGTTTTTTTTTTTTTTTTTTGCTTATTTAGTTGGTAACTTGAACACACGAGTTGGAATTTTCGAGGTAAGGCTTCCCCCTCTTCCCGCAATAATTTAGTGTTGATACGGCAGTGAGTTACATGTATAATACCTAGACAATATATTTATAGGTTACCCTAATCAGCGGTTAGCCTCGCTATCTTCTGTAGGTAGTACATATCTATTGTATCTACCTATAAAGAAACTTGTTGCGATTTAAATGAGAAATAATGATTATAACTCACCAGCTTGTAAAGTGCCGAGCTCCAATTGTCTTTTCATATCCTTCGAATGTAGGAAGCCGAAATAATCACGATCCGTAACGTAAGCAAACAGAATCAGGATTGGAAATAATATAAAAGTGATAGAAGCTTCCCACAATTCCACTACATCTGGTGAAATGTATCGCAAAATCATCAACAGCCATATGTAAGCGAAGAAGCTGAATAATCCAGTCACCACAAAAACCTACATCGCAAAAATAGTTAGGTACCTATCAGTAACGATGCTTATGTGTTATCATCATTTATACAGCAAGGTATTGCAGTGTGTCTATTGTCTACTGTCTGGTAAGACTTATCATTTTAGCTTTTTATTTCAAAAATGGGGGAAGGTTGGTAGTGAAAAAAGTTACGAAATGGCGTCAATAATTAATAAACGTGGTAAAAATTTGTCATCTCTTATAACTTGACCTTCGAGGCCTTGCGCCTTGACCCTTAAAACCAAAAAAGTTTTGAAATTTTTTGTGATTTTCTGAAAATATAACGTTTAGAACCAAGTTTGGAAATGAAAAACATTCATTTTGAATTTTTTTAAGATGAAGTTAAAATTCGAAATTTTATTATTTATGATGATGCAAAAAAGTTAAAATATTTTTCTTGCTTTTTCACTGCCAAAAGTTCAAAAGCAGGTATACTATTTTTTTCATTTTTATATATGATTTTGTGCTCTTGAAAAGTAAAAAAATTACGATAATTTTTTTTGGCTTCATGTGCCACGTGACCTCTACGATTACACATTAACATCAAAAATCCAGATCAGGGAAACATTTTTTGAATGTTATGGAACTTTAAAATTTTGTAATTACTGTATCATAATCAGGGCCATAGCGAACAACTGGGGGGGGGGGTGAACAAACTTACTTTTCCGAATGAACAAACTCATTTTTCCAAATAAATTATTATTTTCAGCGATTTTTTCACCTATATTTAAAAAAAAGAATAAATTGGAGTAGCCGGAAATATTTACTGGGGTAGGGGATTGCTAAATTTTTTTCGCTCGGGCGAAATTTTGAAAAAAAAATAGGATTTTTTAACTACTAAAAAGAGCATATTTCGAAGCTTTATAAAGAAACAAAGGTTTTCAATTTTTACAAGTTTCTCGAGTTGAGTGACCACACTTCTCTTGTAGGTAAAAAGAGATTTAATGGAATTTATTTTTAAAAATGGTGAGAAAAAAGATAGCTCGAACGGCGCGAGAACGAAATTTTTAGAAAATAAGAACAGGAAGCTCGAAAGTTCGTATTTTAACACATCTTTCTCAATATTACTTAAAATTTACTAAATGCCAAATTTTCAATATTTCAAAATTTTTCCCAATCGCTTAAAATTCTTTCGAATAACTTGCAACTTTTTCACTTCAGGAGGAGGTATATAGATATACATTATACCATGCTCGTCTTTCACCAGATTTAAATCTACGACTTTCTATTCAAAAAGTCTCGCTCGAACCACCACGCCACATAATGCGCCATTTTCAAAATTTGTATTTATATACATTACACGTTATACTAATATCTCAAATTGACATTTTAAAGAAATGAATAAAAATCATAATCTTCAAATTAAAGTATATGAAATGAATATTCTAACTCGAGTAATTTCAAATTTGTATGGCATTTGTGCAGGCAATTCATAAACATGAAATGAAATTAGATACACCCTACTCTATTCGGTGCGTACGCACACCCCATAATTGGAAATATGGAAACCTTATTGCGTTATACAAATACCTGTAAGTATTATACGTCGTTAGACCAATGTGAAACCAAAAAATTGGGTAAACAACTGAAACTATCGAGACAACTTGGTAAATAGAGTAATCCGCCAACGGGCATCGATGGCTTACCTTTTTATACGAAGGTGCAGACATTTATAATGAAGTTGATCGTACGGTATCTATACTTGAAAACCTAACAATGCGTTGAATTCCCTAAACTGCGCTACACTTAACGTATTAGGTAGCAAACGTAATCGTTTATGGTATAACTTCGAGTAAAAATTTGTTTTTGCACAAATATAACGACGAGGGCAATTAAAAGCCTACAATTAATATAGGTACGTAAACGTATGGTAAGGATAAGATACAAACAGATATCGCTTTACCTTCATTCTATGCACTTTTTTAACTTCTCTGGGTGGTAAAGCAAGGATACAAATGCTGGTGATGATTAATAAATTAAAAGCCGCCGAACCAACAATGGTGGAAGGACCCAGCTTTCCAGATTCGAAATTATGCGCCACGGTTTCCACAATCGAAAGTAAAATTTCCGGCGATGCGGTACCGAAGGCCATTAATAACAAGTTGGCAACGGTGTCGTTCCATACTCGTACTTCGATGATTTCTGGTTCGTCTTCGCGTAAAATAGACTCAAATGAGTCTGTACTGCCATCTATCTGATTGAAAATGAAAAATTTTAGAAGATAAACAACGAAATAAATCTATTTCTATTGACAGGTAGGAAAAATAACTTATCAGTTCTTGAGCAATAATACGTAGGTAACAGACCCAACATAATTCGTGGTTCATATAGAATGAAAGATCTGCAGGTGCCAAAAATTTTACCCCATTTTCCCCTCTCCTTAACTTAACTTCAGTATATCATCCAAAAAAACGTATTTTTGGCCTGAAACTTCGACTAAGCCATGAAAATATCAAGGAAATCGGAATAGGAAAGCTGCAAACTTTTGATTTTTTTATACCAATGAATCCATTCACGCGACCCCCGGTACAGAACTTATAGTAAACATAATTACAAATCGAAGATGATAACAGAACATTACCTCTTTTAACTTTATTGGCTAGGTAGACCTTTCTCGTATGACTGGTGATTCTATCGATAGAAGTCATAAATATTTGGGTAATAATCGCGATTCCAACGAAGAAATATAGCAGCGTACAGAAGTACGATAAAGTTCGAAACCATGTGCTCCACAGTCTTTCATCCAATATTGGTAAAATTAATCCCGGTGAACAAATATCTTCGGGACCCCATGGATACCGGCTGTGATTTCCATGACCCATAGTATTCCGTGCACAATTCTAAAACACCAAAACGTTAACGTTAATTACACAAATATCGACGAAACTTAGGCCCGTATAAAGATAAACGATATAGTGGAAGAAGATGAGGTTCGAACGACACTGCGAATTCTTGTTATGACACTGACGCATAATACGAAGCTAGAGCTACGCAGACATACACACATTCAAGCATAAAGCAGTTTTCACAGAGTATCATTTTTGTACGTGTGGGTATTAATTGATGGTGAGCAAATTTGTAGGTGGTACTGGATTCTGAGAATCGTAAGATAATAAATTACTATCGCTGCGTAGCGTAGGTAGGTAGGTAATAGGTAAATGTATACGTATCTACACGCGGTATACTTGCTTTACACGTAATAACCAGTTTCAAACAAAAATAAAAGTTACGTGTTCGTAGCGTAGGTAGTAAGGTACAACCGACAGCCGTGAAAAACCAAAACAAAAAAAAATTTTGTCAAATCTTGCAATCTACAGTTGTAATGCCAAAATCAAAAATATCGTTATGTTCTTGCTGCTATGCACGCAAGTAATTACCATTAGCGGAGATTAACCACTGTGGTTAATTTATGCCAGTAGTTATCACATTGCATTCATGGTCTTATTGTTCGCCCATAATACATATGTATTCACATTCCCATAATGTAGTTCATACTGTATATAGCTCTAGCTATTAGCTAGACTATTAAGACTACAGCTACATAGATGTAGAAGTCTAGGAGACACCTACAAACTAAGTAGGTCTGTAGTAGTTTCCAAAGAGAAAATTACCATAAGTTTACGTTAGTCGAGGTGCTCAATACCAATGTTAGAAATGCCGCTAAAAGACTGATTTTTTGTGATAAGAGAAATATACATACGAATATATAGTATTTTATGCTTACTTACTTACTTGTACGTTTAATTTCAATTCATCGTTCCCCTTTCATTCGATCAAAAAAACGCGAGCGCGAGAATGAGACGTTGCATGTACACGAATTTAGAAGTAAGTCTTATGCATAATTGTTATCAATAATATAGATAAATTAATGGAATTACGTATTCGTGCAGCAGGTAAGCAGAATATGCGATCACCGATCAGGTACACGTATAGTTGTATACGTTCATGTACGCGGTGCAAACAAATTATACTTAAGTACGTAAATTTTTTATTGAACATTATGCAAAAAAAATAAATGGCAAAATGTAAACAAAAATTCTCAAATGCATAAAAAAATGACTATCCGCGAGTAAAATATACTATGTACATCTACATACATACATGCATACATGCATACATACGCGGTATATGCATGTTTTACAACATATGGCAGAATGAGCAATATTAGTCCACCAAGTATTGATACAAGAAAATTGAAAAAAATTTCTCATATAAATTTCCGCCTAAATCCGAAAATTAATCAGCACCTCAGTCGATTTTTATCAAGATTGAACTTTCAACTCTCTTTAGGCGAGTATCGAGTTAAATTATTAATGAATAAATTCACGTATCTAAATACCAATAACCTTAGACGCTACGAAAGAAATGACACATGATTCCACGATTTCAGTTCTTTTCAGTTGTAATTGCAATGCACGGGTATTTATTGTGCATGTGGGTCTTACACGCATATGTGTGTGTCTGTATGTGTATGTACATGTACAGATTGCAGTGGTGTTAGACACGCAGGTAGCGATAAATTGGTCACATAATGTAGCGCACCCAGGATAAACTATAAGCGTTGTGAAAAGAAAGTATAAAAAAGAAAAATTATTACGTCATTCTCTCTTACCAAATTTCTGTTTCAAATATGTACGTATCAAATGATCAAACGATATTCTTCCGTTGAAGCGCCTTGGTCACTACATTCGTTGATAACTTGATAAGTATATTCGTTTTCGCAGTCACTACAAATTCTGGTTGGCACTTGGGAGCTACACAATGCATAAAAATTTAGCCGGTGAAAGCATCTTGCGACTAAACACATTATTGTACACCTTGTGAATTCACATAGCACACGATGATGCGCCTAGGTTACCCACATTCGAATATAGAACCGTATCTGTTTCAAACGAGTTTATTAATGTTTTGTACATACCTAAACCTAGCTATCTACTGGTCATGGAAGCACAACTCTTCAACGTGTCTATACGTACTGTGCTACATTATCACGTAATAATCGAACAGAATAAAACGTAAACACTCGATTCAAGTACATAATTTCTAAGAAAGTATAGCATACATACATACGTACTTATACATGTGTCTTACATCGCGTCAGCTATCAGTTAAGAATGGCTATGCAGCAAGTAGCTAACTATCACTATACATGGTAGTCTTAAATATAAACAGTAAATTCGCCCATTGTGATTAAAAAGTACCGCGAATTATCGACCATGTCGAACAAAATTCAACATGACACTACGTAAATTATTTCCATCATCGGACCGTGCCAAACGAACCGGAGCTTGACTGCGTAGCGTGTGGGTATCTCTTCAATACTGATAAGGTCATCTTGTGGTATTAGCATCGGCATTGTCACGACTCATTGTTGAAAGACAGTTTTTTCGCATCGGAACGTGTGAAAAAATTTTGAAAGCAGAAATCCAGTGCGTACCTGCGTACACATTCATCTGCATGGTAATATCGGTATACTCATGTGTAGTCGAGTAGATTCAGCTACGCAATGAGAATACGAATGGATGCTGTAGGGTAAGGCTAAAGAAGAACTACGTAAATACATTTTTTTTTTAATCAAAACTGTTGTTTACCTTGTTTTCCAGTAGGTAAATATTTTGTCAGTTTCTGAAAAATATTAAACATTATGGATATACATATGTATGTACTTATGAACTTAAGTACTGGTAATTATTTTCATGGTAAAGGGAGAGCCTAGCCCGTTGGGCCAATGATGTCAGTCTTGTAGCCATAGTAACAGTTGGTAAATTCTGTAGGTATTTTCAATTAGGATTGCCTACAAGTTAGTGACATGCCTACTTTTTTAAATTCTGAGATTTATATTTATCAGGTACATATGGTTACATATAGTTACGTATTAAGTGGTCGTTACATTGTACTGTACATACGTGCAATATATCTACATATCTATATGTAGTAAGGACGTAGTTTCATTTCTTAAAATAAAAATTCGGTATAACATATGTATTTATTAAGTATAACATGTTCTCTGTGTTTTTTCCACTCATACAAATTAAAGACGAATAACAGATAGCTCGTAAAGATTTTCTCAAAGTTGAGCTATTAAAAATACGCGGATATGAATTACTGACTGGCGTGGGGCAGGAGGAGGAGGGTGATTATGTTAAAAATAAATTTATTCGGGTACGCGATATAAGGCACTACATATATGCAATTGAGCGAGAAGATCGCTGAATTGCGAATAAGTTGATAACAACAATACACAAACTTCGGAAACGGATTGATGATGATGTAGGTGCAATAATCTGCATTGAATATGTAATGTAGAATGCACGTGCTATACACAGATGCAGGCGCACGGGTAAAAAATCATGCTCAAAAGTACGGGATCAACGTAAACTATATAGCTATCGCTACTTTGCCTTCCACCTAGCCAGTGCATGTTACGTACCTAATATTATGATGAAATAAAATATTGCCCAACAATCTGAAATGACGACTGATTGAAATACAAGTATTCAAACGTGTAATTGTGTAATTATAGTATTCGAGTAACTGAAGATATTAATTGTCGTTGTATCGAACAAAAATCTTTTTTGAATAATACATCAAAAAGAGAAAAATTAAAAGGAAAAGCGCGATTTATTTCATTTTCTAAAACTTACTCAGGTTCGGGGTACGACAGCGGCAAAGTATTTCTGATTCAGTTTTCGTTGTTCAACTTGATAGATATTATTTAGAACAGAATCGACTTAACTAGTGAATAGTGAATTTGAGAAACGATTACTTTTACATTTATCGAAACGAGGTTCTTGTAATAAAAATGAATGTGATATTTACAATAGGCCAGTGGCTATTTCATAGTTACGAAGAATTTTGCGAATTGAATTTGACTTATTTTAAAATATTCGGTTTATTTCAAATGGTGAACCCTTATAATAGAGTTAAAATGTTCAGTCAAATGTTGTGGTTATATTTTCACGCCGGAATCACAATATTTACTGGAATTCATACGGTGGTTCAATTGATCGGACTGTTTACCAGTGGTGACACGGATTATAAGTATATGATGAATACGGTAACGCATATAGGAAATTGGAGCATTGCAGCTTTGAAATTCGCTACTTTTGCATATAGCAGAAAAAGATTGCAGTGGCTATTTGACGTATTTCGTATGGATTTTCTTCACGTTACCAGTATTAAAGAAAGAAGGGATATATTATTCGATTACGCTTATCGGTGTAACTGGTTTATTTTGCTATACGTGCTGAGCTGTTTGAGCACTTGCGCTATATGGAATATTTATCCAATGGCCGAATTAATATATTACACGTTGATTAAAAGTGGCAATTCTACCTATAAGCCTCAGAACATACTCGATAGCTGGTACCCTTTCGATTCTACCCAAATGCCAATTTTCTATTATATTTACGTTTACGAATTCGTTATTTATTTTTACATGCTGTTCGCATTTTGCTGTTACGATTCGTATCTGTTTTCCATGTTTACCATGATGACCGCCCAGTTTCAAGTATTAAATGAGTCGTTCTCTGATATTGGGTATGACAGACCTATCAGAGGTTATGATCCTCATTTGGACGATTTATACTTATTCAGACCAGAAGAGACCATGAAGTATGTGCGAGCTCATCTTTTTCAATCAATTAAAAGCGTAACGCCTTTGGATAACTTGGCTTTGCTGAAGACTGAACAATTGCTCGATACGGAACATAGAGTACGAATCATTCATATGAAAGGTTAGTAATTCTCTTACCAAATCGAATTTCGTAAGTACATAAATACTTCACTTTACGTTATGTTATTTTTATGGTCTGGACGATACCGGCGCGACTTAGGCCTAGTATTATCTTTGTATCTCAGTACCTATCGTTTCATTACCTACGTAAAACTAATCGTCCGGATGGAAAAACTTCATCTGCAAAGTTGGAACCGTTTCAAAACTAGGGGAGGCCTAAGGTTTCATTATTGTTTCAAAACGGTATTTTTTGTTTTAAAACAGTTTTGAAACTATTCAATATAGCTTCAAAACTGTTTCAAAACATTTAAAATGTGCTGAAAGTTTTGAAACTCTACAGCTCCTTCAATAAAGTTTTATAACTGTTTCAATACATCTTAAATGCATTAAAACAATTTCGAAGCTGTATTGAAGCAGTTTTAAAACTGTTTCAAAACAAAAATACAGTTTTGAAACACTGATGAAACCTTAGGTTTTCTCCTTTTTGAGACGAAAATAATAATATTGTTTCAAAATGTTAACTTTGTAGAACGGGAAGAGTATATAACAATGTCTACCTATCGGGCTACCGGCCCGCCGCAGTTCTTAACATGTATTACTTTTTGATTTACCCACGAATATCTGAATTCATAAATTCTTAATATTATACCTACACTGTCAACCACTGTGTGGGACGTATATAACGTAGTACTTAGCTATTTTAAGTCTATCTTTTTAATTTTTTCTCAGCAGATAATTATAATTATTTTTATGTAATATCTTCCTCTTGAGAACTCATGCAAGTTTTATTTCTGCTCGACGGGGGAGAGGAGGGGGTTGTCAATAACTTATCGTTTTCTTGAAACTTACTTACTTACGTACAGTATGTATTATATGTAAAATAAAGTAAGTAATTTGAATTTGTTATTCGATCCTTAATTTTGCTTGTATAGGAGCAGAAGAGACCCAAAAAGCTCAAGAATTCTTAGACCAACTGATAGAATGTATTATAGATTTACAGAAAGCAAACAGGTAAAATATATTATTCCTAGGTTCAAATAGACGTAGGCGCCTATTTTATTTCCACGGAAATTTAAAAATAACGTTATTTCCTTAACTTTCTGAATCCATCTGGCTACTAGTATGTTTATTTTTAGATATGCAAATGAACTCATTGAAGTGTACAACAACGTTATTGTGTTTCAAGTTATTGTTAGCGTTGTTACCATTTGTTTAATGGCTTTTCAAACCGTCGTGGTAAGAATGAGTATTACATTGCAAGGCTGCATAATAATCAGTGAAGTGTCACATTTATCAATTTTTTTTCTCTTTTTCGTGTAGTATTTTTCAGCAATAGAAGACGATGAATTTACGGGTACACTTCAAATATCCAAAAGTCTAACGTATTTCACTTGCGCTTTTCTATTACTACTTTTATCGTGCATGTGTTCCGGTGATTTAAATGATGCTGTAAGAGCTTTATAATTTTTTATCTATCGACATAGACGTACCTATACTTAGTTGTTCAATTTCGGTAGCGTTAGGGCAACGAGCATATGAAATGCAAAAGTAGTAAAATGCCAACTAAATATTTTTTATTATTCGCAGAGAAAAGGAATAAACGTAGCTTTTTACAACGCCCACTGGCACGAATTTAAGCTACCGAAGGATTTAATGAAAAATGTTTTATTTTCAATGACGTGTGGACAACGTACTCATGTTGTCGAGATTACTCATCGTTTTCCCATTGATTTACATACATTTTCCGAGGTACCTATCACATGTATTTCAAGAGTTTTTTAATATCTATCGCTTACTCATATCTTCATATTGTACACAATTTCATTCTTTTTTTCAACAGGTATCCGAGATATGCTTTTCTTATTTTACATTCCTTTTAAACTATTATCGAAAAAAAGGCGGTTATCAGTGAGTTTTATAGTATTTATTTGAACAATGCAAAGATCAACTCCAAAATTAAATATAATAATGGTAAGTACGGTAAGGACAGTCATGTACATTATAGTCGCTTACAATTGACATCGAAATAATTTATTATTGATGGAAAACGATCCATATAAAACTATCAAATATACTTATATTTAAAAATATTATAAATAACAAATTAATCAAAATATACAAAAATAAATAACAACATAGGTACTTAATCGACAGATTAGAATTTTTTTTAACCCTACATAGACCATGTCTCTTCTGCTTTCAAAAACGTTGTACAATGTTGGACCAATGCATTGCGGTGTGGTTTTCGGCAACGTATGGCTTTTGTATGGTGGTCTATGAAAGATTAATTTAAACGCGGAACAGATGAATGTATTGAAACAATCACAATTTAATGAACCTATCATCGTCATAATAACTTAACCCTGCGTAGACAACCTGATGCCAAAAACGACATCTAATACATTTAGTATTTAGATGCCACTTTTGGCATCAGGTTGTTTTTTATAGTAACAATGCATTGAGATGCCGTTCTTGGCATCAGGTTGTTTTTTTAAAGATGTCTACACAGGGTGAATATGTACCTAGTAATATGTAACAACACCGATTAACCTATACTATATAGATCGTATTATGTTAAATATTTACCGCTCCTTTTTTCATCATTTTGGGATCCCAAATGATGAAAACGCGGAATCGGTATTCTAGGTGGCGCTGCAACGAAACTACCCCTCTTACTTACCAAATTAGAAGTATCCATATATACTTTTCCATGGGTCATCGCGAGTATTGCCTTTGGCTATGATCGAACAGGGAGTAACAGGTTCATGAATGAACATTTCTTTTATGAGTTTTATGGCGTCGTCCAGTAAAAAAAAGGGGGAAAAACCACAGTAGTTGACGTAATCTCTATAAGCGTAAGATATGGGAAAGGGATACGCAACATAGGTAATTTCATTCTACCTCTATTGATAGGTTATTTTAATAAACATTCAAGTCTAGATCACATACTGAATTGTTTTAATTTATTTATTGCAATTCGTATTGTCATGTGGGGAGGGTAGTTGAAATTTTTTCGGAAATTAAAAATAAATTGAAGCTTGAGCGAAACAAGGTTAAATTGCAAACCTTAAAAGGCAAATTTTAATATTAATGAGCCTGTAGACGCACAAATCGTAACGAGAATGGGTTTGTAAAGAAAGGAATAAAAAAAATCTTTGTCCTGGCTCGATACTAATAAACAGGTTCAAACCATCTTGTCCATCATTTTGCTTGAGAACTATTTTTACAATGAATTCTGATCGCATCCCCATCTATCTGTTCCTTAGTAAGTTAACATTTTGGAGCGGCAAGTCCTTCAATTTAACCGAGCTATCCATAGTATATGTTATTAAATGTTTCGAAACTACGCAAATTATTCGCAAAAGTAATTATTTTGGATCACATATATTACGTACCTAATACCTATTCAGATAGTAGGTATTAAGTAACCTAAGTATAGATTACATAGCCCGGTGCCCACATTTACTAGCAAGCATACATAATCAACCAGGCATATGCGCAAGGGCCCTCCCTAATGAAAAAAATATGAATTTTCCGGAAAAATTGGATGTCAAGTTCAAAGAATTGCACAAATTACTCTTGGTATTTCTGAATATGCAATTTTCGATGATTAAAAACACTATTTTTTTCAAATTTTTGCCTTCACTTCGCTAAGGTATGTGTACTTTTTTAGCGCAATATTACATTTTGGATTTTTTGAACACAGAAAATGTGAACCTAGCTCTTAAACCCTCCCCCTGAAACAACCCTGCGCACAGGCTTGCAATCAATCATTAGCCTTCATGTATTTACTTACGCTTAATTAATACATCTATAGATCTATTTCCAGCACTTATATTATAAATACATCACAGCGAAAATGAAATTTGAACAATTGAGATTACTGATAATACTCGTAAACAAAGAAAAAAAGAATTGAAGCTAATTAGTATAAAATTCGTAATAAAATTGACCAACTTTGATTTCTTGTTTCATTTTTTTTCAGTATTCTATGAGAAAAAGCAACTCCTTGCATAGAAAGAAACATTAAGATGATTTGGAAAAGTTAAAATAGAACCAAAACAAAAAACGAGTAGATTATGATATTTTTAGAAACAAGTTGGTACCTACCTACTAGGTTTTAATCTCAGAGGAAAAAAAAATATCTGGAATAAATATCCGACATGCCCAGAAATGGTCTTTTTAGTTTGAACCTTAAAACGGATTTTGTTGATACCTCTACCCCTACATTCAATCCTCGATCGACAAATTGCAACAGCTTGGTTTCCTCCAATAAGCGACAACAAATAAAATCAAGCTGCAAATGAAAAAGCACCTCGATAAAGGTTACTACTGTATACGTACATCAAGTGAAATCATAAATGCTGATGTAAAAATAAAAAGCTCAGTACGAAGCGATATTTGAACTAAATAAAATAAAAATACATAGTAAATGAGTTCGAATGTATATCAGATTAAAAAAAACTCGAGTATTTTAATAATTGATTTGGAAAATTGTGAAATTAAAGCGAAGTCGAAGTGACTGGTCGCAGTGAGGAAATTTCATCTGGCAGACAAGTCTTAACGTTTCTCAGGCAAGATATAACAATGACATAACCTTATAAAATAACAATAAATAAAATGAACAAGTCGAACAAGCATCAAAATGAAACTAACAGTCAGTGGTTGAAATTGTGATTTCTTCTTTTAACTTAGCACTTTCGTTACTACTTTCAAATTTTCTCAGATGTATCTGCAGAAAATGAATATCATGAAAATATGAAATAATTTTTAAAAAAGAGCATGTAATAGAGGAATGGAGTTACTTTGATATGCAAGTTTACTTCTTCAAATCGACTTAAATAGGGAAAATTTCCTCCTGATTTCAACTGTGCTAATTTGGCATGAGGATAAAATTGATAGATTTCTTCCCGAACTGGACTGCATAAAGCGTATTCATCAAACACATCCATGATTGTTACTGCTATTAATCCACGCATGTTTGACGGTTTTACTCGTGATGGAGAGCAATTTATTGTGAGTCGAGAAGCAAGATCGGCTTGATTTAAAGTATTCATCTAAAAAATTCAAGAGATTGTAGTAAGTCTGCTTCATTCAAAAAGGTCTATAATAAGTGGATAATTATTCTTACTTTTTCCAGAACGAATTCTACGGCATTTCTAATATCTTTGTCACGACTCTGAGTTATTAAACTTGGCATTACGAAACGTCGTAGCAAAATAAAAGGAAACATCCAAAAACTGTAACATATGAATTGGTTATAAGTCGATACTTTTTTGGTTCGTAGGAAATTTTAATTATTGAGATAAATTAACTCACAAAGAACATGTTTCAGAAAAATCAAATATGTCCGTGTCGACAAATGAATTGCATATAAACAATGAAACTACACGGGGGTAAGATGATGTATGCTCTACAAATTTCTGAGCTAAGAATCCACCTAAAAACATAAAATAATATTAAATCAAATTGAATATAATAAAATGATTTCACCACATGATATCAAGGATTTAAAATTCACCTAGAGATGCGCCAAATAAATGCACTCTATCTAAACATAAATGATCTAAAAGCAATTTAAACCCATTGCACCAATCACTGACCGTCCAATATGACGACGGAGATTCAACCTTGGAAAAATAAACAAGCAAACGCAAAAATGAATTTTACATAAGCTGTGGATGTATCCTGGCAGTAACACTCACTGAAATCACACGATAACCGCAAGTACTGAGCTCTAGTAATTGTTTGTAATAAATATCTGCTGTTCCACATGCAGGAGGCAAGAATATCAAAGGAGATCGAATATTTTTGGGACCAGCATCGAATACTTTCCAACTCTAAAGAAATCTAAATTAGTCCTTCATCCGCACAAATTATAAATATTAAAACAGTTCGAATCACTTACTTTATTCTTACAGTTGTCAACACAAATGTTTTTCAACGGAATGTTACTCCTAAATAGTTTATAATCGGCAGATTGACTGAGCTTTTCATCATCATTCATCTTGACCAGACTGGTTACATTTTTTCTAAATGCCACACAATTATCATTGCAAAACAATAATACAACTTACCGTAATGCAAAATTAACCTCCGTCGTGGCAACGATCGTGAAGTGCTATGGACTAAGAGCTAGTATTCAAGTTTATTTCCTTCTTATTTTTTCAAGAATCTATTTTCAATGATGATGAATTTTTAAGCACAAAAAATTATGTTTACTTTAATTATTTTCATATTTTAAGCATATCAAAATCTCAATAATTGTTTATTTTTTTAATTAAATTCTAAACGTAAATGAAAAATGAATATATAAAAATCAAAAGAAAGAAACAATATACTTTATAATATCAATTTTTTCTTTATCAGTTCATTTCCTTTGATTTTTAAGAAAATAATAAGATAAAAATATATCATAATCAGTCAAAATACGGGTTATAATCAGTTAAATGGCAATGGACCACAAGCGTCTGTGGAGAGCACCAAGAGTAACAATTATAGTAACAATAATGACGGGAAAAAAAACTAGTGACGTCATAGTTGTGCATGTTGTGAAATTCTATTACTCGCAACTACACTTGCTGACTTGCTTCTGTACTTGCTCGTAATAAAATTTCACAACATGCACAACTATGACGTCATTGATTTTTTTCCTGTCATGAATTGTTACTCTGTTCATGAACGAAACGATTCGAATGATCCGGATTGTATGGGAATTACTCTTTATTCCCACCAGGCACCCAAGGTTCGAGATCAAAACGATCATTTTGTTTTTCAATTTATTGTTATGATTCAGTTACCGTTTGGCAGAGTTGAGGTTCCAGTTATTAATCAGTTGAAGTTCTTTTAATTTTAGTTTAGGTTTTGAGTTTCAAGTTATGACGAAAGATAGTTTGAGTTACAGTTATTCTAAGTTGATTACCAGAGTTAATCATTGAAATCTACAATTTTTGAAATGTGACCCAACTATTATTATTTGAGTAGTATGTTTAGATGTGTTTATGGAAAGGTGAATAATGCATTTATCGTCTACTTATAACATTGGGAAATGAAAAAGATGATGAGTTTATATCAGACCTCAGAATTGCATGATAAGAACTAGAAATAAAAAACTATATTACGTTTTAATTAATTAAAATGAAACAAAACGTCAATTTCAAAGCTTATAATGTAAAAATTTCATTATGTATAAGTAACCAACACAACTAGATATAAATTGAGCCAATATCACAGCTCAAGATCACATCTAGGAAAAAGAAATAAAAAACGAGATCGTATTTCACTTAGAATTAAATCAATCAACACCATTTAATTTCAATGTGAAGAGTGTGAAAATTCATTTGATAGAACTAAAGTATCAATAGACATAATAAATGAAACATATTGTGAGTTCCTGAGTTGAACTTGTATAGTAGGTAATAAGGTCTAAGAGTAGCAGGGTTTCGATGTTTAAAACGTGTTTAAAACAACAAGAAAAAAACAGAAAATGTTTTAAACGTTTTTAACGTTTAAAACATTTTTGTTGTTTTAAACATTGTTTTTTTTAAACACCCTTTTCAC
>FIZR01004128.1:0-21998 GCA_900060175.1 Ferrisia virgata
AAATTGGATTTTGTGTTAAACTAGCACAAGGGATAAAAAGGGAAGGATTCGTTTTTATCACACAAAGGTGAAAATTTTGAATTTTGAAAAAAAAAACTTTAATCAATAGAAAAAGATAATTTAGAAGATCAGGAATTTATAATTTTGGGTCGTCAAAGCGACCATATTTAAATTTGACATCTTAATCATTTATAACTTACATATTAATGGACATTCCCGGGCAGCTGACCGTTTAGCCACTTGTTCCAAAGTAAAAAAAAAAATATAAAATAAAAAAAAAAATCACGTAACGGAACTAAAAACTATATTCCGAAAACTTAACGGCTTCGTATACAAGAGAGAGTGAATGATCAGAAATAAAATATAAATGTCAGTGAGAATTTATATAAGGGAGGGGCTGGGCTGGTAGGGGAAGAGATAATTTTTAACAATGGATTTTGAACAGATAATTTTGAATGTAAAAAAAAAAAAAGAAGACCGAAAGATTAATGCCGAAAAATGGAAAGAAAGAGAAAGAGAGAGAGAGAGAGAGAGAAAAAAAACATAGTGGTATCTCATGCCACAAAATGAAATTTTGGGATCGGAGAGTTCAGCTATTCCCTGGGCCCATGAAAGCCATGAAAAATACCGTGAATTTTATGGGTACAAAATTTTTTATCCGAATTGCAAAAAATACGTAAATAAACACATGTATTTAATAATTCCTCAAATTTTAGCCCTCGCTTAGCTCGAGTTGAGTGTATCAATTTAATCGCTGACGCCCTGATGGACTGGTACGAAAAAGACCCAGACTGAGAAGATGCAGTTAGCTCGAATCGTATGATATATGTTCATGATGTGTGGGCGCGTACAAAAAAAGCCCACAGTGGCAAAGTTGGGCAACAATTTTACACCCAAGTGTATAAATTTATAGAGTTTTGAACGTTTTTTTTGTTTTTTGTTTTTTGTTTCTTACATTTTTAAAAAATTTTAAATACCGTTTTGAGTAATTTTTTTAAAAGTTTCCATAAGTATAATTTTGAAGTGACATTTCGAGTGTTTCGTTTTTCCGTAATTTTTCCTCCGAAATGCCAAAAATTAAGGGGTTTTGAACCACGAAATGACATTTTGAACGATTTTTTTCATAAACATAATTTTTTTATGTTTTTTAGCCTGATTTTCTACGTTGCATTGTCAATGAAAAGTAGGTTATTACGATGTATCGACCTATGCTGATTGAGGAGATGGGAGGAGAGGGATATCAAAAACATCCGTTTTTCGGGGGTCTTGGAAGACCATTACGATTATTTCTGGCCACGTCAGATATTTATTTTAATTTTTTTCGCCTCGAAACTAAAAATTATTTACTTAGCTCAATGCCAACCAAAATCGATCAAATTTGATAAATAGGCTTCGATTGGCGGCGGATTTGATATTCTGGAATCGGAATGACCTCAGAGCCAAGGTTCAGTTGTGTCGACATTTAGTTGGAGGGGTGCTGAGTGGCGAAAATCGTGAAAATTATTGCTTTTTGAGCCAATCGATAGGCAATCCAAAGTTGCATAACGTATTCAAAAATCACCCAATCAAGTGAGTTAAGAGGGAAGATATGAAAGTTTCCCTCCTTTTTGAATTTGAAAAAGAGCTGTTCCTCTCCTTCTCTTCCTTTCAAATTGAGCTAGGAAGTTGAAATTTAGAGTGTAGACTTCGTTGGGGCCATGGATGTACTTTTCGCAGGTTTCGACTTTTTACATCTATTGCGCTCCTTTACAGTCCACAAATATGTTTTCTTGGATGGGTTTTCTTATGTTTTGAGTTTGTTCCTGGCATATTTTGTGCGCTCCCTTTCCCCCTCCCCAATTGGACTACAAAGTTTAAATTTAGTATGCCTAGATTTAGCATAGGTAATAAGGTAATAGGTACTGGATGTTCCTCTTAGTGGTATCGACCTTTTTAGCCCGATTGCACCCTTCCTACCAATACCACGGATTAGAAAAACTTTCTTTTTCTTTGTTTACGATTTTTGAAATTTAAAACATTTAAATTTTTTTTTTTTTTTTTTGGTTTTATGATGTGAAATTTTCAAATTTACTTCTTTCGTAAAGTTTTCCCGTTTTTCCAAGTAAGTGAGAAGAATCAACATTTTTTGGAAAATTTTCTACCAAGATTTTCAAATTTTTTTATTCTAATATGGCTTTTAAAGATAGTTTTCATTATTGTACGCATTAAAAACGAAAAATTTGTAATTTTTAAACAGTTTTCTCATTTTATTCATTTTTACCCTTCAAAAAAGAATTTTTTTTATAATTTTTTTGTGTTTTTTTTTGTTGATTTTAGAGATGTTAAATTACATTTTGAAAACTTTTCAGTTTTCAGGTTCTTTGAACCGTACAATGAGATTTTGGATTATTTTTCTTTAATTTTTCTGCTCAAAAAGAAAAAATTATTGTTTATAAACTTTTTCTTCGGATTTTGGCGTTTTTTGAGTCGTAGAACTACGTTTTCAATATTTTTTTGGGCATTTTATAAATTTTTGAAGATTTTATTTTATTTTTATTTCTTTTGAAAGTTTTTTTTTTTTTTTTTTTTTTAATTTTTTTTTTTTTTATCTTTTTTTTTGAAAGTTTTTTTTTTTTTTTTTTTTTTAATATTGTTATTATTTATCCTGGCATTTTTAATTTCATGATTATTACGCCAGTTTTCACTTTAGATCTTATTCATTAGTTTTGATAGTTTGAGGAATTTTAGAATTTTTTCTATTGTTTGGTAGTAAAATGATTGAACAATTTCTTCATCTTTTTATAACTTGAAAAGGTAAAATTACGTTGTTTGAGTAAGGTTTTCTCGCATTTCTAAACATTTTTGTTATTATTTTAAATCTTTCGAACAATGTAAGATGGCATTTTAAGTAATTTTTTTCATTATTTCATATTTTAAATGCAAAAAATTAACGTGTATCGATTTTTTTTTTCAGTCTTTTACGTTTTTTGAGCTGTAAAATGACTGTTCGTATGGTTTAATGAAAATTTAAAATGTATGATTTTTAAAATTTTACCATGCAAGGAAAAACTTGTGATTGGGTAAAACAACTAAACATGTCAAGTAAAAAATAGGGCATGAAAAAGCTTGAAAAAAAAAAAGAAATCCAATTTCAAGTAACCAGTAAACAGTCCACGAATGCACTAAAACCGGTTCAAATAAACGGTACAAATAATTTTCGTTGAAATTCCATTCTGTTCGTTTTTTTAACTGAAAAATAATTCTTTTCACTTTTTTCCAGTGGCCTGTATTTCTATTTACAAATAAAACATACCTACTTACGTACTTATGTACGATGGAAAATGAACTTGGTCACGTACAAATGCTCTCTATAATGATGTAGGTCAAGGTATTAGCGAAGTAGATATCGTTAAAATAATTTACTCAGCTATACTTAAACACCCTTAATTTGAAAATTAACATCAACACCCGTGTATTAAGTGAAGAGGCGTCGAAAGTCCCATCAAGCGATATTTGAAACTTTATTCGAGTACCATAGTTGAGAACACCCAACGTGAGATTATTATTAACACTTTTCCCCATTTTCTTTTTTTTCTTTCATTTTTTTTTCAACGAACTGAAATTATTTTCGAAGTTGATGATTTTCATTGCCCTCTTTTTACAAGGCACGTTTTTTCGAGAGGCCATAAATTTAAAACACGCGGCCTACCAGTAACGAGTTCCCATTTTTTTGTTTTTTTTTAGCGATACTTGAAGTACATGTAGTGAAAAAAAATCGTGTGGGGTGAGGCTCTGCTCATGTTAGGATTATTAAGCCAACGTTACGTAGTTTTTTTCCTTCGCCTGTTCTCGTTTAATTGTCGATTTATTTATGGGTATGATTTTCAAACGAACGAGTACTTTCAAACTGCATTAATCAAGGGTAAACTTATTGAATTAATGGGGTGGTGTATGTACTTATATTTATTATGTATTGCATTTGTCTTTGTAGCGTAGCTATAAAGCGTGCGAAGTACTAATGCTAGACTAACGTTGGCGAAATACATTTGTATTTTTTCTTATCACGTATCAACAGGTGAGCTTGCTGTGAAAGAATTAAGCGATGCGCACGCAACGAAAAGAAAACTTTGTTGGAAAATATTCGCGGAAAAATAAATTCCTCGCGATGCAGGGGTTCGTAAAGTTATAAGAGCATTTATATTGACGATAAGTAAATCTTTGTTTTTTTTTCGTGAAATACTGATTAATATTAGCGCGTTCCTTGGATGCAAAATTTTTTGTAAAAAAATGTAATACGGAACATGGTTTTTTTTTCAAGTTTTTGGCAGGGTGGTGAGGGGAGATGTTGGGTCAGTGTGGGGCATTGGGGAATGAGAATACGGATGAAGAAAGTAGATGAGTTGATAATCTAACTCAAACTCGTGGTGTATTTAATAACGAAAAATGTTTAACTGCGCACTCTACAGTTGACTCGTCATCAATTGACCACTTAGCAGTTGACCATAAAAGTCTGGATTACCAAAGTCCAAATTCTTCAGAATTTGATGACCTGGACATTGATAGCCTTAACATTGATAGTCAACTGTTCTAGGCTGTTAACATCTGGATCGTCAACGGTTCGATTATAGTCAACAAAAAAGTTGAATGTTATGAAAAAAATGTTGAGCAATTTTTAAAATATCTAATATTAAAATGAAATCATGGATCTCTTTCAAATTAAGTCACTTCACATGAAGTTTGGACTTCTGCTGGAACTGTGGAAATGATAACATAATGAATTTTGAAAATTTTCTTAGCATTTTTTTCTTAACATCCGAGTTGACGTTCAAGATGTTGGTAGTCTGGATATTGATGGTTCACTATTGACAGTCAACCTGACTGCCCACAGTTGACTATCAATTGTTGATGTCTAGTCTTGATGGATCTGGACCATCAAGAGTTGGCGGTCCAAATCTTGATGGTCCACTGTTGTTGGTCAACTTTTGACAGTCTACAATTGATAATTAATTATTGATAGTCAAGTGTTGATGGTTCTGGACCTTCAAGAGTTGACGGTCCAAATCTTGATAGTCCACTGTTGTTGATCAACTTTTGACAGTCTACAATTGACAATCAACTATTGATTGTCAAGTGTTGATGGATCTGGACCATCAAGAGTTGACGGTTCAAATCGCGATAGTGTGGATGTTGATGGTCGACTATTGCCAGCCCACAGCTGACCATCAAGTGATGATGGTCAAGTGTTGACAGATCTGAACCATCAATAGTTGACAGTCCAAATCTTGATGGTTCGAGTGTTGATGGTCAACTACTGTTGGTCCGCCCTTGACAGCCCACTGTTGGCCATCAAGTCCTAATGAACAAGTTTGGGCAAATCTGGCCCATCAACAGTTGGATGATTTTTAATGAAAAAGTTGAAAGATTATACGTCTCTGACTCATTTTTTTCTTGACTTTTTTCCATTTCAGTGGCGATGAGGAGGGGAGAGCAATACAAGGGTTGTATTTCAGAACTCAGTCAATAATCAGTATTGGTGACTTTTAAATGGTATGCATTAATGTGCCATTTTATTTTCCCATTTACATTTTTTTTAAACTTTGGTCAAAATTGAGGGATCATGTGCCCCATCTAAACCCAAATTATCAAGATCCAATCTTAAAAATTGATTGGTTGAAATAAACACGGAAAGGTCTTTTGACATGGATATGTCTTAGGGCTAGGGGCCAGTCTCTGAAAACATTACGTTTTTGATGTAGCGTTTTTGCAGGGTTGCCAATTACAATATTTGCGTGAAATTTCCCTAATAATACCGAAGAATGAAATTTTATTTATAAAAATAAAAGAGTTTACTATTCAAATGGGAATAAGACGTTAAAATTCAGAGTTGAGAACACTGCTTCAGATCTGGTTGATTTTTGGATTGTATTTCAAAATGTTGACATTTGAACTTTTTGTTGAAATGTCAACATGATTATGTCATAAGGGTGGGACAATTTGATAAAACTCGTAATAAAAGATGAATATGGATGATTTTTGGACTTTATGTTAAAATGTTGACATGGATGTGCCCAATTCAAAAATTGTAAATTGAAAAATTTTGAAATAAAAATGATCAAAAAATCAAATAAAAAAAATTAAATTTAAAAAGAATAGAAAAATTAAAATGAAAAAATTTTAAAAAATTGAAAAGTTTTTAATAAAAAAAAATTTTGAAGAGAAAATGTTTTTAATTCAAGTTTTTGATTCAAAACTCGTGTTGAAAGATTACTATAAATAATTTTTGTTCTTAATGTTAAAATGTTGTCAACATATCGCTGATCTAGAATTTTGGTAATAATTTTTTCAGATTTTTTAATGGTTCCCTTAAACGATTGCGCTCTTCATAAAAAATTGAACTTTCGTCTCGGAAGTTCAACTTTGAATTATAAAAATTTTTATCAAAAATTTTCAACTACGAAAACAGATTTATCTTAGGTACCTTCGATCTCGAAATATGAGCCTTCAAAATTGAACGCCGTTCAGCGAAAAATCTCAGTACAAAAATTACAAACCCGACACCCTCTCTCTCTCCTTTTCTTTGAAAAAATAACGCCTAAAGTATGGTTATTTCTCTAGTAGAACACTGAACAAGATTTATAAAACATTTATGCAATAAGGAAAGACCCTAGACCAGATTCAGATCGTTTCCACATTGAATGACCCATCTATAAAAAAATACTCAATCTTTCCCCGACCCTCTCCTTTATCCTCATAAAAGAACAAAAACTTCTCGAAAATCGTCTCGAATCTGACGTACTTTCAAGTTCCAACTGGTAAACGCTACGAAGTGGATTTCGTTTCGATGCCATTTTGGGAACTCGCGGCTCAAGACGTTCTTCTTATTATATTTAAAATTTCTTGAGAAAAAGCTGCGTACTCTATCTGGTGGTATTACCGGTGACTTAAGTCTTTCTTTTTAACATTTCACAGCTTGAAAAGCGCGCAAAAGAGTGCACTTTCTTCCCTTTTTAAGAAACGTAGTATTTTGACAAAAACTTCTTCCTAAGACGTTCCCCCTTTTATATGACGGTATTTTCTTTATTGTATTTTTCATCGCCGTCTTAACATACTTCTGACTTGTTGGAATAGATGTCGCTTCGATGTAGTCTTTTTTAAAATTAATTTTTTGAAATTTACCACGGTGAGAAAATTTTTTCACATTGATTATCGTGATTCTTATTCTTATAGCTAATTGTATTGTAAATGTGCAAGGGTGTTCTTTTGAGAGGCGAGTATTTGATTTAAGATGGCCAGTCTGGCGAAATGTTCTTATTACTGATCGATTTCGATGATTGAGATTGAAAAGGATTCAGTGTTTTGTTGAATTGTGGATTTTTTCTTTTCATTCGTAATTGTTTTTTCTTTTTTGGTCAATGGTGAGCTACAAGTTATGAAAATTAGGGTTCAAAAGAGCTAGCAAATCTTACGAAAGAATTTTTTTAATTTTATCACCAATGAATAATTCCTAATAATAAGCCTAGCCTGTACTTGTAGCTTAATTCCCCTCTTGGATGAAACATATCAATTAAACTAGTAATTTACTTGATTATTAAGTTCTTTGTGAAATTTTATGTAAATCATATGGTACAGATGGCCAGACATTTACCAAATAAAAGTACCTACGCCCATTTTTTTTTTTTTTTAAATGCACCATTCTCCTTTCTTAGCAACATTATACATACGTATTACGTAGAACACTACCTATGTATCAAGTGTGAAAATTAGCTACAATAATTATTCTCAAATAGGTACATTTATTCTGGTATATGGCGAAGGTCACACTCAAATCACAATCTCCATATCAGAAACATTGTTAAAACCGTCAAGAGGGCGGTTATAGTCGTGGTACGATTGCGCGTATGATTTTCTTGCGGTTAACTTTTCTGTTGTTTTGCGGTTAGCGAAATAAGAGGGCGGTATTCTATATACCTACACGTAGGGGGAAAAAATAAAGCAAATAATTTCAGCCCTGTAATGATTGGTGCGATGTTTGTGGTTAACCGCAAACCATCAGCCTATAGTTGAAGCCGTTTGCTCGACGTATTCTCGCCTACGCTTGAACAACGATTTCCTTTTTTTTCTCGACCTATTTCAAAGAGTTATTCTTTGTAATATGTATTACGCCTGTTCAGGAAACCTGTGAAAAATTCATTATAGGTGCATACGAATTGTATGTATTGATAGTAGGTTAGGTTTTTAGCATGAAAGATATATATATATGTACGAGTATTATTGAGCTGTAATAAGGTACTTCTAGCATCGTATATTTATGTATTGGTACAATAAATTGACTGATTGTGGGTAGTACGATTGTAAATTTCGAGGGAAGAAAACGTAGTTCGGGATGTTTTTACGAGGCAATAATGTACGTTAATTATTATTTATACGTGTGTTTTACTGTTTCAGGGTTTTCCACTTGGTCTGTTGTGCATATTAAGTTATGTATAGATACCTGTGTATTTATGTTGTTTAATTAGAAGATATTTCACGTTTGAATTCATGCGGAAGATAATCGAGCAATGCTACGTGTAATTCGTTGTACAGGTAACGTAATTTTATTAGCCTGATTTTTTATGTCATATTGTCAATGAAAACCAGGCTATTACGGTCTACCGACCAACGGCGCGGATGAGAGGGAAAATATCAACAAAATTCGTTTTTGGGGTCTTGGAAGACCATGAAGACGATGATTTTTAGCCATGTCACATATTTATTTTTATTTTTAACCAGATTTTCTCGTCGAGAAAAGAAGATTGAAATGGTCACTTCTAGGGCGATATGATGTGGTTTTTGTTCCACATTTTCCCAAATCCAGGAAGCACATGGAAAGACGAATGACCACTCAAAACATGCGTCTTGGAATGCAGATCAGTGTGGCAGGGCTGATTTTTTGAAATGAAAAGCAATAAGCGACAGTTAATTGGCGGTTTTTGATCAATACATTTCGCATGTTATTCGAAATTTGAAAAAATCAAGTCTATCACACTGAACTGCGTTCCAAGAAGAATGTTTTGAGCGGTCATTCGTCCTTCAACGTGCTTCGTGAACTTCTAAAAATGTGGAACAAACGTGATTTTCAGTGCAAAATGGCGTTTTTCAATGAAGCAATGATTTATTGTTTTATATTTGAAAAGAACAACAACCGCGAGCCAAGCTTCGTTCAAAGGTACGTGGTTCGTGGACCTGTAAAAATGGTTTTTCATATGGTCACTTGTAGAGGAATATGGTGTGTTTTTTTGTTCCAAATTTTCCGAATTCCAGGAAGCACGTAGAAGGACAAATGATCGCTTAAAAGACGCATATCGGGCTAATTTTTTGAAATATAAAACAATAAGTGATAGTTTTATTCTTTATTTATTTATTTTCCTGAACATTAAAATTATTTACCCCGCTCAATACCGACCAAAATTCCTCCAATTCGGTCCATCGGCTCAGTTAGGCAGAGGATTAGATAGATACGAGTGGGGATGATCTTGGGTCAAAATTCAGTTATACCCCATTTTGGCGGAGGGGTTGCTGAAGGGCCAAAAATGTAAAAATTGCTCATTTTTAAGCCAATTGATAGAGAATCAAAAGTTGCATAAAATTTCAAAAAATCAACTTCCCAAGTCTAATAGAAAGGGAGATATGTGGGGTTTCGCCCCTTTTGACCCTGATAATGGGCTATTCCTCCTCTATCTCCTCACCAAATTGAGCTAGGAAGTTGAAATTTGGTGTGTACATTTAGTAGGAGCCTTAGATGTGCCTTTTTGGGATTCTGACTTTTCAGCCTCACTTCACCTCCTCACAGACCCAAAAAATGATTTCTTGGTCGTTTTTTTCCATTTTTTGAGTAGGATCCGTCTATTTTAGTCCCATTAAACCCTTCCTACCCGCAATGCTGATTATTTGTTTCAATTATCATGTTTGTAAATTTCCTGAAACTCGGATCCCTTTTTTTTTTTGTATTTTTTGGAAGAAAAAATGAAAAAGTACATAAAGTAACTATACCACTAGTTGATCAGTTTAATGGGAATTTTTCAGAAAAGTGATTGTTCTTAGAGCAATTTTTACTTTTTAGTATCGAAAGGGAGGGTTGGGGGTAGAATTCGTAAAAATGTTGTGTGAGTCTGAGTACTCCACTGAGCCTGGGTTTCCTAAATATGTGGAATTTTTTCTTTAAATCTATTGGACGTAAAAATTGTTTGTAAAATGTTGAAAGGTCGTGAAAAATTGTACTGTTAGTCGAGAATCACGGGCGTTGTAGGAGAGGGGTAGAGGGAGGCGTGAACGACTCCCAAGCAGAAAATTGTTGGGGGTGAAAATCAGAGTATTTCAATAACTAATTAGTGATTTTAATAATAGTTGGTCCATTTTCGAAGTACGCCTTCTAATGAATTTTTTAAGTATCGAGGAATTAAGGACGAATTCTTAATTATGGTCATAAGGATCAAGAAAATATTGAAGGACTTCACCAAGAGTCCAGACCTCTTTGTTCTGCTATGGTGAGGAATTCTGTAATTATTAGAACAGTTCAAAAGATGAAAATCAGAAACCGAAATCAGTATCACTTTAAAAGCGCATTCCAGTGTTGCCAGGTTGTGTAATTTGCACTTGAAGATCGTCTTTGGCGTCTAATCGAAAATTGAGTAATTTCAAATTTATTAGTAGTTTTTTTTTTTTTTTTTTTTTTTTTTTTTTTTTTTGTGAACAACGATATAACTAAAACGTACGTAGTTGGTTGGTTTTTTTTGTTGACCAATTTCAAAATTATACTCATTCCTTTTTGCAGAAACTCAATTGATGTTTTTAGCCTAATTTTCTGTGTCATATTGTCAATAAAAATCAGCTATTACAGTCTATTAACCAACAGCGGATGAGAGGGGGTGGTATATCAATAAAATCCATTTTGTGGTCCTAAAAGACCATTAGGACGATTTTTAGCCGTGTCAGATGTTTAATTTTATTTTATTTTTATTTTTTTTTTGCAACATTAAAATTATTTAGCTCGTTTGACACCGACCAAAATGGCTCCAATTCGATCAACCGGCTCAGTTTGGTGGCGGATTAGATATATACAAGAAGGAATCAATTTTGGAGGAGGAAGTGCTGATGGGTCAAAAACGCAAAAATTGCCCTTTTAAAGCCAATTAATAGAGAATCAAGAGTTGTATAACATATACGAAAATCAACTTTCCAAGTCAATTAGGAGGCGAGATATGGAGTTCTTCCCTTTTTGACCTTGAAAAAAGGCTGTTCCTCTTCTATCTCGCCACCAAATTGAGCTAGGAAGTTGAAATTTGGTATGTACATTTAGTCGAGGCCCTAGATGTATATTTAAGAGACCCCGTCTTTTTCAGCTCTATTACACCTCCTCCTTACAGCCTCAAAAAAGTGGTTTTCTGATCGGTTTGTCTCATTTTTTGAGTTTTTCAAGTTTGTTCCTCAGATAACTCCCCTCCATATTCAGCTAGGAACTTGAAATTAGGTATGTACATTTATTGGTGGTCCTAGATGTGCGTTTTGGCGGTCTCGACTTTTCAGCACTGTTTCACCTCTTCACAGCCCCAAATATGTGGTTTCTTGGTCGTGTTCTCTTATGTTTTGAGTTTGTTCTTGGAATAACTCCCTTCCTAATTGAGCTAAGAAATTGAAGTTAGACATGTACATTTATTGGTGGTCCTAGATGTGCTTTTTGGGGAGTCACGACTTTTCAACCCTATTTCACCTCCTCGCAGTCCTGAATATGTTGTTTTTTGGTCGTTTTTTCTTATTTTTTGAGATTGTTTCTCTGATAACTTCCTTCCAAATAGAGCCAAGAAGTTGAAACTAGGTATGTGCATTGGAGTAGGAATCATAGTTGTGCCTTTCGAGAATTTAACTTTTTAGCCCCGTTGAACCCTTTTCTACCCTCGTGATGCTGATTAAGAAAAAAACATGGCTAAGCGATGTTTTTTTTTTAATTCTCATGATTGTAATATGTCATGAAAATCAGGCTCCGCAATGCAATGCTTTTTTTTGTAGTGTGATTGATCAAAGTTGAAAATCTCTTCAATTCATTGATCGTGTGTCCATTTGTCGTGTACAAAAACAAAATGTTGTTAAAATTTGAATATAATTGTTGAGAGCAATCTGGAGTCAACGAGTTGGTGATTTGATCGCTAAAAAATCTGGCAACATTGATGCATTCAGTTAAGTAGCAAGTATATGATTTATGGCCTACCTATTTCAATGAGACGGAAGTTGAGAGTGAGATAATTTTTTTCATTGGTTCATTTCTATCGTCTATAAAATAATTGTGATGGCCTAAATGGATATGGATTAAGGCTAGAAGTAAGGAAACCTGGGGGAAATCCTTATCTGACGTTGTAAGCTAAAAGTGTTTGCATAAAGTCGATATAGTTTTTTTTTTTCAATTTAAATTTTAAAAAATATTAAATATTTTAGAAATTATTTTGTTCTGATGATAATATCAAATTTTTCAGGTTTACCATCTTCGCCAATACGGGTCAAAATTATTTCAGAAATTTCAAGGTAAGTTCATCACATTCTTGTGTAGGTATATTACGTATATAAAGTTCCGATATCATTCAAGTTCGAATTCAGCATTGAAAATATTTAATTTTTATAAAGAACGATACTCTATCTTTAGTTCATATGCTTTCTTTGACTAGGTAAGGTATATTACTTTTCTCGTTTCCTCTTGCAGTCCACAACACAATGTTGCTCCCTAGTCTACGTATCATGAGTTATAACACTCGAGTAAAGTGTAATATGTTCGCTCGCCTCAAAATTCCACGTGTTTTTTTCTTTTTTTCATATCGACAATAAATTCCCATCAAAATTCAATCCCTGCATAATTTACGTGCCAAAAGTAGAAAATAAAAAAGAATAAAAAATGAAAATCAAATCGTCTTCGCGTCATATACAACACAAAAGATTTCGCCAAACAGATATGTACCATAAGGGAGACATTCGTTTGTCAAATATATATATAGCTAGGTATACTCCGAAAAAGAAGAAGAGTCTTTATTTACTGGTATACTCGAGAAGAAACGTCGGTGGTGCATAAAGGAAGAAGGACGAATATATACGTAAAAATGAAACTGAAATGAAAGGTCTTTTCGACGCCGCATGAAACGATGAAAAATTCATTCGATACTCTCTCTCTCTCTCTCTCTCTCTCTCTTCTGTATTTTTTTATATACATACATATATATATATATATACGACTTAGTATACGATGTTATTTCCTCGCTTGTGTGAGTATTTTATTTATCGAATCGTCATCCTATATGCTAGTCGCGGCGAACAGAAAAAAATAGCTTTTTAAATGGCGATTAGATATTCGTCGTTGTTCGATATACACTTGCGATTGACATATTGTGTAACTCGCTGCACTCAAACACATGTGCAGGCCTACGAGATTTCGTTTGGTTCTAGAAGTGAGAAATTCGTAGTTTACAAAAGTTTCCGAACTATAGTTTGGTAAAGTTTGCCGGTTACTTTTGATTCTTTTTTTTCCAATTTTCATTTTTTTTCTCGCCAAATAAATTCGATCGAGTCCAGTTTTGCCGCATAACTTCGTCAGTTCATATTCTTCTCCAATCTCCGTCTCGTAGTCCTGTTGTTTCGTTGAATTTACACGTAGTTGAAATTGTATTCTTTGATAGTCTTGTGTTATTGTGCTTCATTCACGAGCAGACAGGCGTCCATTTAAAATTTAAGGGGTAGAAAAATTTTTATTTGCGAAGTGTCATGATTAATTTTTACGATGTGGATGGATAGCAATGCTTAATTTAGCCCCGAACGATTTTTACTCTCGAGAAACATCCCTCGCCAAAGTTTTAGCCTCCCAATGCCACTAGTTTTCGTGGAGGGGGAGAGGGCAGCTCTATGTGAAAATCACATAAATTTTTTTGAATATGCTAATCGATCGATTTGCACAATTTTTTGACATATTGTAAATATATATGTGGGATATATGTGAAAAAATCAACCCCTCCTTTCATAATTGCCTTCCTCAATACTCTTTTGAAAGTTTTATTCATTTTTTTATCATGAATAATGGCTTCGTACAATTTTCAAGTTATATTTTTTAGATGCATATTAGATCCCTTCATAACATAATATATATTTTTTTTTTCAAAAGTTTTAGCCTCCCAATGCCACTAGTTTTCGTGGAGGGGGGAGGGTAGCTCTATGTGAAAATCACATAAATTTTTTTGAATATGCTAATCGATCGATTTGCACAATTTTTTGACATATTGTAAATATATATGTGGGATATATGTGAAAAAATCAACCCCTCCTTTCATAATTGCCTTCCTTAATACTCTTTTGAAAGTTTTATTCATTTTTTTTATCATGAATAATGGCTTCGTACAATTTTCAAGTTATATTTTTTAGATGCATATTAGATCCCTTCATAACATAATATATATATTTTTTTTCAAAATTTTAACTCGAGTGTGCTATAGTCAAAATTTGAAAAAAAAAAAAACTCAAAATAAGAGGCTAAAATGGGAAAATATTTGAAACGATTTTTCATCACAGAAAAAGTTTTAAAAGTTCCCATAATTTGTACTCAGATGCGTAGTGAATGATATCGAAGAAGTGAAAAATTCCTGGGTACTCCTATTCCACCCATAACACCCTATTAGAAATATATGGTTGCTTATGTATCAATGTACGATGTGTTGTAAATATAAATAAATAGTTCGACATTGGACTTGGTCTTATTATTATAGTAGTAGAGATTAGGAAAGAATTGAAAGATGATTTTGAAATAAATGAGTCGAGTACAAATAATGTAGATTTTGAAGAAATAAATTTAACGATAGATGAACTTCAATCATTTAAAAGGGCAATCAGAAGCAACAAAAGTACTGAATGGAGAAAAGGTATAAATGAAGAGATCGATTCTTTAAATGAATATCAAAAAGAAGCTAGGTACCAAAAGGAGAAAAAATTACAAATAGTAGATGGATATTTAAGAAGAAAGAAGAAGTGAATGGAAGTTTGAGATACAAAACGTGATTAGTGATACGAGGATTCAAGGTAAAAATGAATATGACGAAATGGAGACGTACTTGCCAGTTGCTAAAATAAGTGATATCAGTGGCAAATAAATATGACTTGAAAATTCATCAAATGGATGTGAAAACTTTTTTTTTATATGGAAAACTAGAAAAAAAAATTTTCATGGAGATACCCGAAGGAGTAGAAGTTGACGATGAATTTGGAAAAAATAATGTTTGTAAGGTCATTAAAAGTTTATATGAATAGAAAGTCTCTCCTAAACGTTGGTATGGAAAATTTAAGGAGAAAATGATTAAGATGAGATTTAATCTATATCCATTTAAAAGCTGTATCTTCACATGGAGGAAGAAAGAAGAAAAAATTGTGATAAGATACTAATATATGTAGATGATATGCTCATTATAGGAAACTATAAAGATAATATTACAGAGGCAAAAAATCAGCTGTATAAAGAGTTTAAAATGAAAGATCTAGGTACACCAAAAAAGTTCTCAGGATTCGAAATTGAACTCAATAGAAAGGAGAGAAAAATGTTTTTAAATCAAATAAAGTATGTAGAAAAATTACTAGCAAAATTCAAAATAGAGTCCGAGCTAAAATTTTGAAAAAAATATATGTTATGAAGGGTTCCAATATACATATTCTAAACAACGTAATTTCAAAATTTTACAAAGCCATTATCCATAATAAAAAAATGAATAAAACTTTCAAAAGAGCATTTAGGGGGGGGGGTGTTGATTTTTTCAGAGATGTCCCTCGTACATGTCCACAACATAGCAAAAAATTGCGCAAATCAATTGATTAGCACATTCAAAAAAAATTTGCATGTGATTTTCACTTAGAGCCACCCCCCCCCGGGAACTAGTGATGCTGAGAGGCTAAAACTTTAGTGAGGAATGTTTCTCGATAGTACCTAAGTATCAGCTCGAAATCGCTCAGGGCAAATTTAACATTGCTATCCACTCATAGCCTTTGGATTTACATTTTTTCCCAACATCATAAGGTCAATAAGATTTTTCGCTTCTGATATTTACTTATTTATTTTTTCATAATTATTTGGCAATTTAATGGGCTCAGACGAAAATAGAATTAAATTATTAAGTTATCGTAGAATCGTTGCTGTGCAAATGTGTACGCACTACGCACTGTACATATAATAAAATAAAATTGTACTTTAGATGTTTAAGATGGTGCACAGTTCAAATAGTAATTTTTAATACAGATAAGTAATTTAATTTTTCATCATAAAATATTTGAAAAAGAAATTCTAAATACGTAGATTGCATTTAGCCGCTAAGCAACGATATATTATGGCCTTGTACAACAGAAAAAAAATTATAATAATTTATAATCTAGACGCGATGTAATAAAAAATATATAAATTATGCGAGCTTTGGATAAATAAGATGAAGCCCGAAAGGAGGAGAGAGGACATATACCGAAAACGAATCCAAAACGATACAAAAGTCTAAGAAAAAAATCTCTTCTTTTTTTTTCTGCTCTAAAAGAAAACTCATGTATTAAGAAAGTAATTGAGCAGCAAGAACGAGAATGCCTGGTAAAGCAAAGCAACGTAACGCAAAGCAAAGCCAAGCAAAAAAAAATACATTAAAAAAGTTTATTCTTTCTTTGAAATAATTGCATTAAAGCAGTCGGATGAAAGCTTTCGAAAAATTAAAAAGTAAACGAGCCTTTCTTACATAGTTTACATTTTGGGTTAGCGCGGAGGTTTGTGTTGGCAAAAAAAAAAAAAAAAACTTAGGTCAAAATGAAGAAGAAAAAGAAAAGAAATCTAAATGTATTTTTTAACATCATACAATATGCATAAACGTTGAAAGGTTTTTTTTTCCTAAAGTATTCATTTAAAAAGATTCCGAAGAGTAGAATTAGGCGAGTGAAGGAAAAAAACTACCACCGAATGGAAGCAAAATTCACCATCCTCGTTTAAAATAAACCCACACTTGTGTGTTATGGTATCTTGGCGCGGTGGGACGATTTCATCCGCTGTACTAATTTCTATATTAGGGCTATGATTTTTTGTATCAAATCCTGGCGAATAATGAAAATGTGCTTTTTCAAACCAGCCATATGCAATAAAAGATGGGCATGAATTTGCCATACACTCGGATGAAGATGTTTATAATAATTAGGTCTTCCACGTTCGATTTTTATCAAACTGTATTGATGAATGTGTTGCGAATGAGGAGTCTAAGTATGAAACATGTTTTATGGTACAAGAAATTCATCTGTACTAGGTACTTTTTTTACCCGTTTTCATCAAATATTTAACTGATTTTCGATGATTTTTGACGAATTTTTTCACATTTTCTATCAATTTTCAACCATTTTTTATTATTTTTTATCAATTTTCTTAATGTTTTTTCACCTAATTTTCTATGATTTTTAAGTGTTTTTTCATCATTTATTTTAATTGTTTTTTAACGATTTTTTTTTCATGATATAGGTCAATTAACACCCCTTTTTCTATATTTTTTCGTAATTTGAATCAATTTTCTGCACGTTTTAGCCATTTTTGTCAAATTTTTTACTCAATTTTCAATTATTTTGGAACCAATTTTTTTTAATTTAGTTCCATTTTTACCTTTTTTTTTAACATTTTATCCTGATTTGATATCAATTTTTAGCTTTTTTCACCCATTTCTGTCAAATTTTTACCTGATTCTCAATGATTTTCAAGTGTTTTTTTTTTCTTAATTTAGCTCAGTTTTCTTCAAATTTTCAATATTTTTTTCGTAATTTTATTCATATTTGTTTTTATTTTTTACCCATTTTTACCAGATTTTTATACAATTTTTGATAATTTTCAAAGATTGTTTTCATAATTTAGTTGGATTTTTGCCCTTTTTTTGTCATTTTTTCTTGATTTTGATCAGTTTTCTTTTTTCACTTTTTACCTATTTTTGTAAAATTTTTATTTCATTTTTGATGCTTTTTAACAATTTTAATTGTATTTATGGGCAATTATCACCGATTTCCAACAATTTTCGTAATTTTGATCAATTTTTTGTACTTTTTAACCATTTTTGACAACTTATTACCCAATTTTTACCCTTTTTCCGTTATTTTTTCTTGATTTATAATTAATTTTCTCCACTTTTTTTACCCATTTCCGTCAAATTTTTACCCGATTTTCCGATAATTTCGTAGGGTTTTTTTTTTTTTATAATTTAACTAAATTTTCTCCTATTTTCAACATTTTTTATGATTTTTGAACAATTTTCTGCTTTTTTTTACCCGTTTTTATCAAAATTTTATTACCTGATTCTCGATAATTTTTAGCGAATTTTTTGGTATTTGAATTCAATTTTCACCTATTTTTCAACATTTTTATTTCGTGATCTGTGATCAATTTTCTGCACTTTTTACCCATTTTTATAAAATTATTTGGTTTTTAAATTTTTTCTGTAGGTGTAATAGGTTCCGTTGAGGATTGGGGAGAGGGGCGGCTTGAAAACAAAGTCTGTTGCATTCAGCTCTTTCCGACAAGAATTGAGAAAGGGGTCGAGTGCGATGTAAATAATTAGTACTTTAGTGATACCTACTTGAACAACTTTGATCCGCATCATTCAAGTTTTTAGTAGAACAATTTGAAAATTGATTGGGGAGGGGGGTGGAAGTCAACCGGTATGAAAAAATAGGTACTTTGGTTATATTTGATAGTGTTTGCTTCGCATTAATTATCTATGTCGAACAAAAAATATTTGAAAAATTCCGGGGGGGCTGGTTGGGCGTCGCGGGTATGCCCCGAATGAGGAAAATTGATATTATAGTTTAAAGCAAGCATATAAACTTAATACTCGTACATTGCTTAAATCATAGCTCAGTTTTAATTTACTACTATTTATAGCTTAACTCTCGAAACAAGTCAACCCCCCTCACCCCGAACCTATCATATCCACAGAAAAATTTTAAAAGCTAAAATTAAAGGTCAATTGCGATAAAGTTGATACTTGAGCAGATAAAGTGAAACGGGTGATTCTTAGGGGCTATTTGCCCCATCTATGGGTCGCGTTCATCTCCAATCCTTGACGACTTTTAGTGTGTTATTTATGGGTGCCTTTTTGACTTGATCTGAGAAAACCCTTTAAAATCAGTGTACCTACATTTACCGGACTAAAGCGATTTTTTCTACATTTACCAATTATCGAGAGTCTCTATAGCTCCTTGTAATTGTCCTGTAAGAAACTAATGATACGGTTTATGTTCAGACACTCCCCCCCACACACCCCAATGTTCCTGAAAGGTGTTGGAAAAATTTTCAACCCAATGAGTAACCAATATATTGAAACTCAGATTTGATTGTACGTATTACCATTTTCAACTTAAAAACCAAAATTTGCACTCAGATAAGTATTTGTCCTTTGTAAATCTCTGGCTAGGATTTTCAATGAGAATTTTACGTACAAAAATGTTAAAATGTACATTACCTAGATTCATCGTAGGTTCATAAAATTATAGAATTTTAATAAGAGTAAATTACTATATAATATTGCAGATGATCGCTGGGCTGTGTCACCCTCTCTCTCTCTCTGCCGATACGTACGACTTGCTTTGAAAGGTGAAATTTTCATTTTATACGCGATATTCGTATACAGGTACATGCTGTATAGAGTAGACCTACAATATAGTAGGTACAAGCCCTGGTCGCGTTGTTGGTTGGTACTTCGCGATGAAAGCTTTTGAAAGCCTTTGAAAAACAAACTAAGTATAAGTATATAGAGAATATGGAAATTTTGTCGCATGTATACGCCTTCGTCCTCCAGTGCCCTTCTTTTCGCCAGCTCTCCCTAATCGATGTATACATGTGTGCGTGTGTTTTAACGCTGGACACGTTTTTCGGGAATAAAGTTGAGTAGGTATGTAGTGTATATAAGGTAGGTAGGTAGGTAGGTACCTACGTCGAATATGGTGTTGTATACGAGAACGACTATGGGGAAGAGAATGAGAGAGATGGAGAATAGCACACACAGCGAAATGCCTACTACAAAGGCGAAAATGCTGTTAACAAAGTAATATAAGGAGAAGACTGCGCTTTGGAATAAAGTTCATAATTAATGAGCTTCTCTCCTTTTCATTAAAGTGTAGGTCTCTCTTCGCTTTACTCTAGCCTTTTCTCTATCTGTCGCTCTCTGGTTCTTGTTTTGTATACGTATTACGTAGGTATAGGATGTTTCACTCACTCTGTTCGTCCGTCCTCCATCTTTATATACGTATACCTATATACCTTTTATAACGCCAGCGTAGACCTTAATATTACCTAGTGTTTTACCTACTCGCTTGTTATGCTACCAGGCCACACCATACTATATACCTCGTCTCGTCGTCGTGCCATCTTTCAAAACTTAATAATATTGTACGTATATTTTCGCAGTGCTAGTGCCATACCATACCTACCAGCCTGTTTACTAGCTACCTACTATATACGTACTACTACAATCCAAAACGGTTCATATATTTGCCCTATTATGATGGTCATTAATAATACCTAATATCCAGGACCCTGGCGTATATATATATATATATACTGCGTAGTTGCGACGTACCTGTATAGTTACTACTAAAATCAGACGTATCAAATCACTCCTTTCCTTGGAAATGCTTTTCCTAGCCAACGAGCAACTTTCACAATGTTGCTTTCCGAGTGGTAGGTTGGTAGGTAGCTAGCTAGGTACTAAGTACGGTATTCTCTCTAATTTTAGACTTTGGTGCGAATGTTTTAAACTTTCTCGAATCAGTATCTTTTCAATTATTCAATGGTACAGTTCGAGGAAAGGTATTTTATTTGCAACGAGACTGGTTTGAAGCTAGCACTATAATATGAACTAGGGTAAAATCATGGGAAAGTTTTACTTGATATTTTGATGCACTTAATATTCATTTAAAATGTGGACAAATTGGTTAGAAAAATTGAATTTCCATCGAATAAGAGTTTGTGATGTTTGACTGAAATTGTGTATTTCTTGTCCGGTTGATCTTATGATAGAATGGTGGAGTGTAACTGGAATTCCAGTTTACTCGATGTGCGTACAAAATTCTAAGTATAATTCTCTTTGATTTACCGAAATGGCCACGTTAGATCATCATCAATAGGTCTCAGTCGCTTACGACCATATTGCACCTCAAAGAACGCCCCACCTATCACAACACTGTGCCTGTGAAGCAGTTCTCACCACAGAGACCAGCACTACAGCCTCGAAAATATCAACAAAATTCGTTTTGGAACTTGGAAGACCATTTCAACCATTTTCGGTCATGTCTGATATTTATTTTTATTTCTTTATTCCCCCCCCCCCCCTCGTGCGAAATTGAAAAATTATTTTCTCACCTTGATACTGTCCGAAATCTATGAAATTTGGAGAATAGGCTTCGATTGGCATGCCATTTGATATTCTGGAGTGGAGATGATATAGGAGTTCAAATTCTGTTGTGTTGAAAAACTTGAAGGATCTAAACTTAGAAGAGGAGATGCCAAGGGGCTAAAATTGCAAAAATTGTTCTTTTTTGAGCCCGATCGATAGACAATCCAAAGTTGCTTAACATACCCAAAAAACAGCCTCCTAGGTCAATTAGAAGAGACGATATGATTGACCTTCAACAAAACTGTTCCTCCCTTATTTCCCTCCTAAATCGAGCTAAGAAGTTTAAATTTAGATGTAGACTTAGTAGGAGCCACAGCTAATTGTCCAGATCAGCTTCGGACACGCATGCAAACAGCTAGAGAAGCAGTTATCTCATTCTTGAACAAAAGACAACTGCAACTCAACATTCAAAAGACTGATATTATTGTTGTGGATAAACGCACCAAAAATCAGAAGCACCAAGATGAAATAACAATCTTCACCATCAGTGGTGTTGAAATCAACAGAAGCACCACATCGAGATGCCTTGGAGTAATTCTTGATGACTCCCTATCTTGGGATGCTCACATCAAATACATT
>FIZR01004138.1:0-10725 GCA_900060175.1 Ferrisia virgata
CATAATCGGTTTCTATTTTGGATCCATCTGTGAAACATTGGATAAACCTTTGATATTCGTCAATTTTTTCTTGGTATAACCTTCTGATGATATGATGTGGATACTCATTCTTACGGTAGTTGATCATGGTTAGATTAATATCAGGAACTTGAATTAGCCATTGAGGGAATTTTGGGTTTTCATGGGTTAGGTCTGATATGGTTATGTTGTTATTCTCCAGTACTGATATAAAATCTGTTATTAGGGTTTCATTGTACAGATTACGGGTTTTTGATGCATGAATAAATGGTGGATTTGAAAAACTTGGTTGGTAAATTCGAAGCTCCCCCCTCCCCCCAGAGCATATCGCTTCGGTAGCCCACTGACTCGAACGTTGTATTTTTCACACCGCGCAAGAAAAGATAAATAATTTCTAATCCAACTGCGATGACTTCTAGAACTCGGCTATCGATCGAATTAGGAAACTAAAATACGAAGATACAAACCAAGTAAAAGTGTACGTGGTTGAGTTCAATGAATGAAAGTAATGTATCTGTTGTGGTGGTCGTATTCGCCGAAACTAACCCAAAATACTACTTTACTCGAAATATTCCACGTACCATTTGTACGTTATGGTTGAAGGCGATTTATCGTTCCAGAATGAGAATGCGCATAACTTACTTACGTAAAATCGTATATAAAATTATAGGCGCAGCGACGAACGCCAAGTAAAATGTTGTAAAATTGTGTATGCGGTTGTGGAAACCACCGAGTAATGTTGAATAAAAACCGAAAAAAAAAAAAAAAGAAAAAAGAAAGAAAAGAAGGAAGAAAACCTAAGATATATATTAGAATATGTTTTCGAGGATATACGTATACTATTGTAATGTACGCAGTATGTGTGTTTTGCGGTGCGGTAACAATAAAACTCATTCGACCAGAATGGAATGCTAAATAGTGGACGATGCCTTATTGTGGCTATGGCCTCGGGTGTATTAAGATGTGAAATAATACCCAGGATAAGTTGCACGCAGAGTGAGCGAAATAGAAAGACGCGAACATCCGAGCTCGAGGAGAATTGGTCCGAAGAAGTAAAAGCGTGCATCGCATTTCGCGTTCGAAATTCGAGAAAAAGTATACTATACGTATTTTCGAAAACGACCCAGCATATTCTTAGTTCTTAGTTCTTACCTCGTCGTAATGCCAGATAAAAACTCTTCGTAGAGTATAACCAGTAGCCCGAAGTCTGAAAAGAATAAACTCTCTGCCTGAGTTTTGTTTTCTTTCCATAACTTTTATATCAGTATGATGCAGGGGAAAAAAAAAAACGTCCATCTGTGTGAATTTTGTCAGGTCTTTTTTCTCGAATCAGCTATGTCTGTAGTCTGTACCGCGTACAATATGGTTGCCTTTTCAGCTCGTCCGAGATGATAGTAAAAGTTGATGATCTTGCACGTAATATATATTATTTTTTCATCTCGCCCCTACGTAGTATGATATTCTATTATATAACATAAAGAAACCAGCCACCAAAGCTAGACACGGATTCGAATTTTCTCAGTTTTTCAATTTTTCTTCGCTGTTTATTGTGCGCAAAAACGATGTCGTCGCATATCACGTGTATTAGGTATAACGTTCTTCGCGCCCCGCACTGGCCAATTAATTGTATTTCTTTATATTTCTCGTCTCAACTTTAATAATTCTACTTGCTCGTATTGTAATGCCTACAGCGAAATGATTAAATTTTGTGAACGACACGATGTCCTCAGTTGACCACCAGCTGAGGTTTTTCCAAATAATTGGCTATCGCGCCTCGAAGTTAATTAAAGTTTTCATATCATATTGTAGGTATGTGGTGTATGAAAATACTTCTCGTGTCAGCTCGGTATTCTGATAATCTACTGTAAGGGTATACGACGAACTACTTGTACGACATTTGCTTTGTCTGTGTTGCCACATACCTACGTATTATGGCTACAGAGTAACGCTATTATTTTCCAACAAGGGGTGGTAAAAATGTCAAAATGATATTTTCATAGACGCGAAAATCAACATCATGTTCGTAACATGCGATGCGGAGATGATATCAAAGATGATAAATTATTGTACGATACGAAAAACTTTAAAATGAAGACGAATTTACGAGAAAAAGATTGCTGGCTGGGTTTTCACCTACGACGAAATTGAACGAAAAAGGATTGACATAATGTTTTCATGCGTTGAATGTATACCAAAAAAAAAAAAAAAAGGGGGGAGAGGTAACTAGCGACTTGTATACCTTTCATGCGTTGAATGTATAAAAAAAAAAAAAAAAAAGGAGGGAGATGTAACTAGCGACTTGTATACCTTAGTAAAAATACGTAGTACCTTGACCAATGTTGTATGAAGAATACTTCATTAAAAAGAATTTTATTTCAAGTTTTCCCGCGAAATAACAACACGGCTCTTAGTTCGAGTATTACGCGTTAGACGAATACGGACAAACATCGAGATATATCTCGTAAAATAGATTTTTTTAGAGAATCGTTACATTCTTCAACGAACAAGACAATTCTGGAGAATTTTTTTGGCTTACTCGATCTGATTTTTTCAAGTCATATTGTTAATGAAAACCACAGGATATTGTGGAGTATCGTCCATCTGCCGGTGAGAGGGGAAATATCAACAAAATTCGTTTCGATATCCTGGAAGACCATTATGACCATTTTTGGCCATATCAGATATTAATTTTTTCCCACAATTGAAAAATTATTTGCTCCACTCAGTACTGACCGAAATTGATCAAATTTGAAGAATAAGCCTTGATTGGCGGACCATTTGGTATTCCGGAGTGAAGATGAGCTCGAGTCAAAATTTAGTTCTGTCCAAATTTGGAGTAAAGGATGTGAGGGGCTAGAGTCGCTAAAAATGTTCCTTTTTGAGTTAATCGATTAGATAATCTAAAGTCGCAAAAGGTAACTGTACCAGTAGTTGATTACTTGAGTAAATATTCGGTGAAATTAAGTCCTTCGCGTGAGTTATGTTGACAAAATTGATAGTAAAATACAAGTTGCTACACTCTAAAAATCTGTAGATATTCGTTCGTTTGTTTTTTTCATTCATATGGTGTATAAAATTTGATCCAAAAAGTCACGCGCAAGAATGTCGCAATTCTCCTGCGACTTTTGAGATTTAATTAAAGAACGATATTTTCATTTAAACAAAGTTGTATAAATGCAATACCAAGTATATATAATAAAAGAGGAATCTTCAGAGATTCGTTTCATGAGTATGAGATTGAATTTAGCTATGTAAAAGTTGTAATAAAACCCCATTGATTATCTACTCCATCAAACATGTGACCCACTTCCAGTAGCTGGTTTTCAACAGTAAATTTTGCAGCTCTAAAAATTGATCATCATCATATTATTTCTTCTGCTTTTATTATATGCAATGGCCAGAAATGGAATAATATTTCGTGATAATTATTCTGGTTAGGAGGAAGGAAAAACTGAAGCAGTTTTGGGGCAAAAAAAGCATCGCTTTCAGCCTGATTTTCGTGATATATTACAATCACGAGAATTGAAAAAAAAAGTATTGAGGGTAGGGAAGGGTCCAATGGGGCTAAAAAGTAAAAATCCCCAAAAGGCACATCAGAGGTTCTTACAAACGGGGCATACCTAATTTCAACTTCCTAGCCCAATTTGGAGGGGAGTTATGCGAGGAACAAACTCAAAAAATAAGAAAAAGGACCGAAAAATCACTTTTTTAAGACTGTGAGGAGGGGAAATGAAGTTGAAAAGTCGGAACTCCCAAAAGACACATTTAAAGCGCCAATTGAATGTACATACCAAATTTCATCTTCCTAGCTCTATTTGGTGGGTAGATAGGGCAGGAAAAGCCCTTTTTCAATGTCAAAAATGGAGAAAATCCCCATAACTCCCCTCCTTATTAACCTTGGAAATTGATTTTTGGATGTGTTGTACAACTTTTGATTTTCAATCAATTGGCTTAAAAAGGGGGAATTTTTACGTTCTTGACTTCTCAGCACCCCCTCCCCCAAATTAGAGCCCAACTGAATTTTAATACAAATTCATCCCCACTCATATATTTATCTAATCCGGCACCAAATTGAGCCGATTGACCGAATTTGAGCGATAATAAATATAAATATCTGACATGGCTAAAATTTTGTTGATATCCCCTCCCCTCGCCCACTATTTTTCGATAGACTGTATAGTCTAGTTTTCATTGACAATATGACAAAAAATCAAACTAAAAATCCAATAGACTTGAACAACAAAAATGAACCCGTAATAATTTCAAGAAAAAATTTCTTACTTCTGGAAACAGTAGCATAACCGGGGGAAGAATAGAGGAAAGGAAGTGGATGTTCCGTGGTCTGAACCTCCCTCCCTCCAAAAGAGAATTCATAAAATCATATTCATACGAAAATAACTGTGCTCAATGGCTTCTACTTGGAAGCATTAAAGATCAATTTTTCCAACCCTCGAAGCCCATAATATCTATACGTCGACCTCCACCTCCACCCGCGCTTTCATCAACCCTCAAGTTTGAAAAATTTTGGTTGAGAATTGTAAAATATTATAAATATACGCGTTCATGCACTTTTTTACCTTAAAAAAGGACTCCCGCCCCTCATCAGGTCCCTCCAAATTGAGCTAGGAAGTTGAAATTTGATATGTAAACTTAATAGGGATCATGGATGTGTCTTTCGGGGGGAGGGGTTGACTTTTCAGACCCATTGCGCCTCTTACAGCCTAAAAATGTAGTTTTTTTAGTATTTTTTTTGGTATTTTTTGAATTTGTTCCCCGCATACCTCCCCCCCCCATGCCCGTCGAATTGGGCCGGGAAGTTAAAATGCGGTACGTAAATTTAGTATAGGTCCTAGATGCGTCTCTTGTTGATTTTGGATTGCTAGCTCCATTGCAACCCCCTTCCCTCTTACCTTTATCATTGATTTGAAAAAATAACGCTCTTCTATTGTTCACATAATTATAATATTTCATATTTCATGAAAATCAGGCTGAAAAAGCATTGCTAGCGACGCATTTTTAACAATACTTTTATTCTAAAACGCGGCTCGGTTCATTTTTCTTTACTACTCTTCGTTTGAAGTGCGGAGGTCTTTTTTTTTCACGCGGGAAATGCTAATTTTTGAACGATTTCTATTGGAATCAAAGGAGAAGTGGGGGGAGGGGTCAACAGTCATGTCAGGGAGCTCAAAATTTTACCACATTTAGTTAACGTCATTTTTTAACTTTTCATCCCTACCCTCTCTCCACGTTTCGAAAAAAATCTAACACTAAAACGCCTTAATGATAACTTTACTCAATCTGTAGTATGCGAGTTAATAAAATTGCCTACTCGATTTGCCGCAAAAATACATTTTATCAAATTGTTCAAAATTACAAAGAGAATATTACACGAATGCTCAATGCTCATGCATTTGAAGTAAATCGAGAAAAATTTTCTTCCGTAAGTTTAATATGTGAAATTTTTTGGCGTTGAAGGGGGTCAAGATCGGGTGAAAAAAATAGTGTTTCTCTTCCCTCAAAATTCGTCAAACACCTCACAAGGAGACATAAATTGGCGGCGAACGGCGGATTTGATGTATGTTATGAGTGGAAATGATATTGATTCAAAAATTGGTTGTTTATAAAACGCGAGGAGCAAATGCCAGAGCTAAAAAAAAAAAAAATTATTAGTTCGTAAGCCAGTTGATAGAAATTCAAAAATTATCTAAAAATATCCTAAAATAAGATGTGAATTTGTAGTGTAGCGAAGGAGGGGAGTTTAGGTGTTTTTTATTGTATTTCAGATTGAAAAAGTTCAGTTCCTTGTACAACATCCTGCCTCTTTTCAATTGAGCCAGTAGTTAACATTTTGCAGTTTGCATGTAGATTAATTACGGGGCCTTGTGTGTATGTTTTGAAAGTTTTGACTTCTCAGCCCTTTTGCACCACATAGAATCTCAAAAAAGTAGTTTTTTGAGGTCCCCAAACGCCTATAATCCCTTTAAATTGAGCTAGAAAATTGAAATTTTACATTGACGATTCTTTTTTTTTCATTCTACGAATGTAACAGCTCACGTAATTCTAAAACTTGAAGAAAATCAGTTAAAAATTGAAATGTATTTGTAAAATATTTTGGAACTTTAAATTTTAAAACGCAGCAAGCTACTTGAAGTTTTTCCCTCTAATCTCCAGCTTTGGTTGTGATTTGAATAATGTTCAACTCTATCGCCCTATATTTACAAGAGCCCTGAGTCAGTTGGGTTGTTGGAGGTTGGAAAATCTAAGATCTTCGGAATCCGCTCTGAAATTCATATCAAGGTTTAAATTCTCAATTTCGGTTTTCTTGGTTGATTTGAGTAAGATGCAATGTATCATAAATGAGCAGCTGAAATGAAATTCTATCCCTGTTGACGAATGATGAGTCTAATAACTACTCACTTCGGATAACTTACCCGCGTAAAACATTGTACGGTTTTTGTGTAAAAAATACAATGAAAATATGTAATACTAGAAAGCCGAAAGTTGCCACTCAAAAACGAAAAGAAGAATAATTTACGAGAAAAAAGTTTTCTGCATACAATGAGATACGTAAGGATTACCTAGTTACTATCGACGTTTCGAGAGGCTCGAATGAAGAGCAAGGATCATAGAGAGAGAAAGAGAGAGTGAGAGAGAGGAGGGGCATATGCGATGAAAAGAAGGAAAAAAGGATAAGACGAACGGGTTGAAGAGGAAAAATACACATTCGCATTCTGTGCGAAAAAAGGTACATAATCTCAGTACGTCGCTGGCTGCCAGCCGCATGCTGTCGATGAGAGATGCCGAAGTCTGGGTATGTTAATTCTTTCTCTTTCGTATTAACGATGCCGCCGTATTCGACTCGTTTACCTGCCGACTTCGTATAAACCTTTATTGCTTTACTTATATACGGACAGAGACGATCGTCCATCGTTCATCGATCGTATTACGCGTCGAATTAAAAGCTATAATATTTTGATGTGGTAGCTCGTCGCACGTCGCATCGCGTTTATGCCTGAGAAAAAAGCCGGATTCCGGCTTTATCCGGTGCACGAGATTAAAAGGAATTTATTCGCGAGCGAAGGTTCGAATTATTATAATCTGCTTTAAATTGTGTGATTAGAACCCTTGCGCCTTTGGCGGTATTTTTAAGAGACAGCTGTGATATTTTTTTTCTTCCAGCTAATTCTCTCCGAATTTGCGGCTATCTTGTTTGTGTTGAGAGTTTCACAAAACTTTCTTTCTGTTGTAATTTTTTCCTATCTAATTTAAAAAAAACAAAATGACGTATTGAATGAGATATTCAGTTACCAAAGTAACGCGATTGATTACAGGTTTATATCATTTAGCCCTCCGTTCTCCATCTCTTCTGTTTTGTGTTGTACAATATTCGTATATAACATATTTATTTATTTTTGTGATTGTTCTCCGATTTTTTCTGAAGGTTTATCGAGAGAGATGGAGAAAGCAGCTGGAGCCCATTATTTGTTTTTATCTTCATTCTCAGCTGAAATGATTTGGAATTATCAAACTATCTAGTGGAAGTCTGTCCTCAAAGTATAAAAACTCGCTGGCGAAAATTCTGCCCCCCCCTCTCTCACTACATCACTCACATAGATGAGATACGGAAATTTTTTAATCCAAAAAACCATTGGGAATGATCTATACGAAGTGCAAGGAAGAGTTTTTTGAATTCACTGCTTTCTTTTACTTTTATGTACATTCATTGTTCAGTCAACACTTTATGGATGCTGTCCCAGTCATCTTCACGTACGAATGTACCCCGTAAAAAATTAAATTAAAACTAACCGAAGGATCAGAAAAAGAGGATAATCGATTTGAAAGATCTTTATTGAGTGAAAATTCTAGTTTAAATAATAACCGCAAATTTTAGAAATAAATTTTATCATATTTGGTTTTCACTTTTCAGTTATGATGGAGGTACCAAACTTCATTTTTTGTCAAAATTTTCCTCAACTCAGTAATTTTGTTCATGTTGGTTTTTTTTTTCAAACGATTGTTGAAAACCTTGGTTGAGCAATTATTTGATCCATAAAGATAAACGATTAGATATCGAATAATGTAAAAAAAAGTCATAAAAGGTTATTATTTCCAGTTTTTGGTACCTAATTAATAGACACTCAAATGTAGACGTGCTGCTTTCCATATACCAAAACGATTAGAAAGGCAGATATTAGATTTTTCCCTCTCTGCCTGAACACCCTTCTTATTGATGAATAATTTTGTTCAGTTTTCAATTGTGTTCTTAATGGTTGAGATTAAGTTATCCCTTAGGATTTACAAATGCGATTAAATATAGTCGCTGGGTACCTGGATACCTTAGCTATTCACCTACATATCAATGTACTTACTTACTTGTAATTTCTCATATGTTATTTAACTTTAATATTGACTAATGAGTATTATATATATTTTTGATTTCAGGTAAGTGCTGATTAATATGAAGATTTTTTATTAATAAAAAGAAATTTAGGTGAGTACCAACTCTTTTATATGCACTTATGTGGTCTGAATTGCCAACGTCGGATTGGTTTGTTGTAAGCATTATTCAGTTATCTGTGTAGCATATGCAAAAATCAGCTCTTTAGAGTATTTACTCCTTCCTCCCTAATACTAATCGCGTTAATAGAAGGGAAATGTTGGGATTTCAAACCATTCCCTTTTCGAGAGCTCTCTTTCCTTCAAAAAAAAAAAAAAATTATTTCAATCCAATAACGAAATTTTTTGAAATATCCTACTCCGATTTGAACGAATATTAGCTCGATGGAAACAGCATTGATAAAAACCCCCTGAACCAAATTTTCAGGTATTGAAGTTGATATTTGAATTTTTGAAAATTTGTGCATAGCTGATAAATGCAGCAAAAAAAAAAAAAAAATATTTCAAAAAGTATGACCAACCAGAATTACGGGTAGGAAAATTGGGTTTCTGACTAACATTGCCTGTGCGAACGATACATTCCATTTTTTAGGTCTTCCTTAAGCTCCAGAAATTTTTATATCTCTAGAATTTAAAAAAATTGAAAATTGAGTTGATTGAGTCATCTATTTATTCAACAAAAGCTTGGTTTATAACCGGAACTTCACTGTTCGATATATCAAAATTTCCATGCATTCTGGTGCCTCCAGTAGAAAATTTATTTCTCTTAGATTTTTGAAACTTTCTAGAACTACTGGTTATGGACTTCGGCTGCTGAAAATTTTATTCTCGACTATTAGGACCCTTCCAAAAGCTTGGTAGTTTTCCCCCGGAATTCCTAGCCGTATGGTTCAGATATTTACTTTTGTATACTTTTTGAATAACTGCTGATTGATGAAAAAAATTCAGTTTTCAGCTGTCCGGCTTGGAATTCCAGGAAACCCGTTTTAATCTGTTAGAACAGGTCCCAATTAGCGAAGACGGTAATTTTTAGCCACTGAAATTCATTTCTGGCTGTTCTGTAGTATTTCAAAAATCCAGAAGAAATTAATTTTCTGCCGAAGGCTTCAGAACCGCTGGAAATTTTTACATATCGAACAGTGAGGTTCAGGCTGTGTCTTGTGTAGGAACTAGGAACCAAGCTTTCATTGAATGAATAAATGAATCAACCTATTCAATTTTCAATTTTTCTAAATACTGAGGGCAGAAAAATTTCTAACGTCTCCGGAACGCTTGGAAAATGGGATAGATTGACTCGCATTATCAATACGAGCTAGGAATCGAGTTTTCTTAACCAAAACTTCAGTATATCAGATTATGAAATTTTAAAAATTCGCCTAAAATATAAAAATGAATTTCTGCAGCTAAAAGTTTCGTTTCAGGGATTTCTGGACGTGCTTTTCTCATCTAGCTAAGTTTTGTTCAAATCTGAGCCGAGCAGTTAAGAAGGTTTCTTTGTGAGCGAAAAGAGTAAAATTAGTATGCAACTTTATTAGTAAAGTAGAAAAACGTGAAAAAAAGAGGTATTATTTTCAATAATTTTTAATTTCAATGGAAGCGAATGAAATTTTCTGTTCTCTGGCATAAAGTTACATCTCATAGAAGGCTATTGTTTTATATAAAGTCTCAAAATTCAGTTTTTTCTCACTTTTTCTCCTGATTTTTTTCAATTTTTTTGTCACTAAAAAAATTAATTTCGAGATTTCAAGTAAAAATATTGCGAAAATGGTGTTTATTCGGGAAACACGATTCCGAAGTTAGTTTCTTCATTTGGTCTGTTTCCCCAGCATAAAACACTCGAAATTCCACAAATCTGCTAAAATTAAACATTTCTGTGCGGTTTTTTGAGATTTTCGACCCCTGCGCAACCGAATTTGCCGTGGTCGTACTTCGCTATCAGGCTTTTTTTTTACAGTTGAAAATTTCAAATGGCCAAAACCACGAGATGGAGTGCACCAAAATTGATGAAAAAATTATCGTAAACACACCTCTACGAGATATATGTTTGTACCAAAAAACAGAAAATTTCATTCGCATCCGTTGAAATAAAAAAATTATTGAAAATAATACAATAAAATCACCATCACCCCTAAAGAGAGGAGAGTGAGAGGTAGGGTGGGTCAAAAAAACGATCATTTTTTTTTCACTTGGTACCCTGAAAAACTGGTTGGTAGACACCTCAAAAAAATTCTCTCCACGTATGAGCTCTTAATTTCAATAGGAACGTCCTCCGCCTTTCAGATTTCTATTTTTTTCTATTGTTATAAATAA
>FIZR01004139.1:0-11126 GCA_900060175.1 Ferrisia virgata
TTCGGAGAATTTATTTTGAATGGACGTTAATGAGCTGAGAGAGTCAGATAGTATCGAGAATTTGGTTTGTACATTTTGTGTTTTTAATAAAGTTTCTAAGCGATGGAAGATGGCTGTAAGTTCAAGAGTGAAGATAGAAGAGGATTTGTGAGATTTGTATTTTTCGATTTTATTACCAACAGAGAAGGCGTATTTTTTTCAAAAAAATCTCAGACCGATTGCTCTTTTGAAAAAAAATTCTTTCCTCGTGTCTCTCACTGTGCAAAAGATTTTTTGCACAATTCTAAGATAAAAGTTGACTAGTAAATAACGAATAGAGAAAAAGAGGTTGAAAATATCTTCCACAAGAAAATAGCACTCATTTTGAATCAATTTTTCGCATGATTTTCTATGTCATATTGTTCACTAAAAACCAGTGTAATACGGTCTATTTACGACCATTTTTGGTCACGTCAAATATTTACCTCCCTCCCCCTCCCCCCGCCTCGGAACTAAAAAAATCATTTGTTCAGTTCTGTACTGATCGGAATCGATAAAATTTGGAGAATACGCTTCGATTGGCAGGCCGTAGTATGTGGTGGAGTGGGGATGACCTCGGTTTAAAATTCATTTGTGTCATAATTTGAAGGAGGGAGTACTGAAGGGATAAAATGGCAAAAATTGTTCCTTTTTAAGCCAATCGATAGACAATCTAAATTTAAATGATATATCCAAAAATCAGCCTCCTATTATTAGGGGAGATATGAGGGTTTTCGCCCTTTTTCACCTTCACATAGGGCTCTTCCTACCCTATGACCTCTCCAAATTCAGCTAAGAAGTTGAAGTTTGCAGAGTAGATTTAGTTGGGGTCCTAGATGTGCTTTTAGGGGGGAGGGGTCTTGATTGTTCAGGCTCATTGCACCCCTCACAAGCCCGAAAAAATTGTTTTTTGTTGATTTTTCTTATGTTTTGAGTTTGTTCCACGCCTATCTTACTCCCCTCTCTCCAATTGGCTCAGAAAGTAGAAATTTGGTATGTAGATTTAGTACAGGTTCCAGAAGTGCTTTTCGGTGGTGTCGATTTTTAATCCCCATTGACACCCCCCCCCCCCCCCCCCCCCATTCGGGAAAACCGTGTGTTTTATTAGAATGGAACATTAATTAACTGCTTGAAGCAAGCCCGTGTCAAAAAAAGAGAGATGGTTATTGAAACCCCTCATGGCCGAAAAAAATTGTGTAAATGTCCAAAATTTTTGCCTTCGCTTCGCTTAGGCATATTTATTTTTGGAGAACGCATCAAATTTTACTGTTTTTGAGCATCGAAAATTTGAATCCAGCTCCAAATTGGCCTATTAAAATGGTGACACAATACTCAAACCCTTAACTTGGAATAATCCCGCATATGGGTTTGGTTTAGAGCGAGGTGAAGCAGATCAAAAATTTTTAAAGCGATTGAAAAGACAATCCTGCAAAATTTGTTTCAAAGTTTGTGTAGATATCCTGCATTATTTTGTATGAATATGCGAAATTTATGTTAGATACCTCACACCATAGGATAGGTTAATCTATGCCATTCCGACATCAAAATGAAAATAAATACAGAGATGAAAGAAAAATTTTTTCGATACTGCGAATGAGAAGATTAAATTTTACAACTTGGATAGCTATTGTAACGATTTGTAGTACAAGTTTGTTGAAACTATTGACACGGTATTTTTTTTTGCTTTAGTGAAACGTTGGTAATGACATGCAATTCTGACAACTTTATACCCGTATCATGATGTTAGATTTCAAATGACACCATGTGTAATGTAGAATGTAGATTCCCTCTATTTATTTATTTTTTTTTTCATTATCGAACAGTTGAATTCGAATAAATGAGCCGGAAATGGTGGATATTTTGAGAAAACCGTAAAAGCAAATAAAAGGAGCTCTTTTTACAATACTTCGCCTCTCTCTTACTCCTCGACTCGACATATAACGAAACGTTCATCCCAATTCATTAGGTTTAATTGGAAAAAAAAAAATCTTCATCGCCACTTCCATCCATATCGTTGTCGTTGGGATGAATAAACAAGAGGAAATGTTCGTAATTAATTATGTTTGTAAAAGTGGATTTTCGCGTGGAAATTACCGAGCCTGCCGATGAATGGGAAACATGCATAAAATTTTCCAAATGACAAAAATGACTCAAATGAGGTCAGTTCTTTAGAAATCTTTTTTGAATAGACTGAATAGCTGATTCGAAGGATACATTTAATGAACGAAATAAAGTATTTCAATTAATTATTCTACTGTTTTTTATTTAATTATTTGGTCATATTTATCTGTATAGTTGTAGGTAGGTTTACTTTTTATCTGATAAGTTCGTTGTAAAAATGGGTAAAATATGGTTGTATTTGTTTCATACGATGTAGGTTTTTTTTTCGTGCTCAAGACGTAATGTTTAAAGAGATTTTTATTAGTATCATTTGATATAGAAATCCGCGAATTTTTTCTATCGCTAATATACTTACGTACGTGCCTATCATGGTGTGTTGGGGGAGAGGGTTGTTATTTTTGAAAATCGGCAAATGACGAGGTCACAATAGTTGCGTAATAATTTCATAACGATGTCTTAAAATTTCATTCCCTAAAATAAATTTTTTAAAATTGCAAAACTCACCCGAAGTTCGAAAATTTTTCAAAAAATCAAATAAACAATTTTCTTGAAAATTTTTTCCAACAATGGAATTATTATGCATATTTTAATTCAAAATGACCATTGTTCAAAAATTTTTGTCATTTTCCCTTTTTTCAGTTTTTTTTTTTTTTAATTTCACTTTTTGCGTTTTTTTACTATTTTTTAAAAAATTACGAAGGAAATTAGGAAATTTTTTTTTGAAAAACGGCACACTAAAATGGATTTATGACATCAATTTTACACGATTAAGCGCAATATTTCAATTTTATCCCTGTAAACGATTTTTCAGGGCTGCATAAAAAATGGGTTTTTCATTTTACACATTATTAAAAAGTTTTTCCTTGTAAATTCTTGGTAAAATAGACTGAGTACATTTACCTTTGTCCATTCGGAATCCCCCCTATCTATTTTTCCCATTTTCAGGAGTTCTTAGTTGGTATTCTAGCATACAAAAAAAAAAAAATGAAAAATTTTCTCTGAGAGTCTGAAATAGACGAAATGTGTGCCTTGTAATGAAATTTTTTTCGAAAAATAACTCTTAATTTTTAACTAATTTAATAAAAAACGTAAAAAAAAGACCTATCTCGAGTGACCTTAAAAAATCATATGTGGAGATAAAATTGGAATATTGCGTTGAATCATTTTAAATTTATGTCCTAAATCCATTTCAGGAGTGATATTTTTTAAAACCCCGTGAAAAAAAGCGAAGTGGAAAAAATTTCTTAACAGAGGTCATTTTAAGTTCAAATATGCATATTTTCAAAAAAATTGTTGATTCGTTTTTTTTTTCAATTTTTGAAAATTTTCGAACTTTGGATGAGTTTTGCAATTTTAAAAAATTGACTCTATTGGCTGAAATTTTCACCACATCCTTTGGAATTATTGCACAGCTTTTGTGAACTCGTCGATTGTAGATTTCCAAAAAATCAAAATTTAGCCCACCGTAGTACTTACCCAAATAATAAGATTAAATTTTTGAACAATTTTGCAAAATTAGCTGAACGAAAGTAGGCTGAGTATAAAGTAAGTTATACAAGATATACCTAGCTGAGGGTAGATTAGGTTCATAACAATAGTTATTTACTTTCACAAGATTCGGAATTGAATAAATAAAAATTTCGTTTAAAATTCGAGTCGAACTATTTGTGTGAAATGTTAACAACGTTAACTTTTGTACCATTTCTTTTTCTCATTCATTCATTCTTTTTTTTTCTTTTTTTTGTTTTCGTTCGACTCGAATATGCACAGATCAATTGAAAAATAGTTTTACATTTCAGCTGACATTAAGTTTCCCTAATGGAAACATATTTATTACACCTTGGCGCGGAAGAAATGTATTAACTTCGATGAAGTTTTCCGAAACGGTACCTGCTCCTTGCGAAGGTAATTTAAACAAACAAAATCAAAGTGTTTCAAGTTATATTAATTTCCATAGTAACATTGTTTCAATAAGAATAATAGAAAATCGGTTCTTATATAAATTACTGCAGTGGAATAAGAGAAACTGAGTACTCTTTGTCGTAAAACTTAGCACATTAGTTTGAAAAGGTTCGATATTTCTGCGTTAAAAAATTTATACCTCGTTCTGTTCTCTCTCTATTCGTGCTACTTTTCACTTGGGTCTTTTTCACACGGTTGCTCCTCTAGACGAATAAATCGAATAAATATCAAGTATTTGATGTTTTCCTCTCTTTAGCAATTTATCGTAGTAGATAGTTTTGTGGGTTTCTTTTTTCTTTCGCAGTCAAGTTTACGAGTTGACCTTGCCGAACATAGATTAGTATTTAGTGGCGACAATTTTCTTAATTAAATTCCAATAATGGCGAGTTTCGAATCGCAGGCATTTTAGTTAATTGGTCGAAAACCATTACGAACACCTGTTCAACGGGATTGGTTTTCTGGTATTAGATCAAAAACATAGCTACCAATTTGTAAGTTGCCCGAAAGCTTATTACTGTTAAGATGTAATGGGTATCTCCTACCTTATACCTGTAAGTTTGAGAGAAATTCGATACTTTCGATAATAATGAATAAATCCTTGAAATTGGGTTACCCATAAGATCATATCTTGCGGAGACTTTAATTTGTCTGTGAAAATGAGATTGTTTATTGCTTTATTTCCAGACCGTATGTTGTAACGAGGGCAGTACGAAGTATTTCATCATTAAACTTACCCAAATAACGGTTTCAATTCCATCGAGATTTTATTTTCCAAATCAAAATTAATCTCAACGAATTAAAATGATAAATTTTGCGCAGAAATAAAAATATAATTCCACCTATAATATCGATATATGCATTTTGTATTTCGTATTATTACCCTATTTTAAATTTATTCGATACGTGATAAAACAAACACGTGTTATTTACTCGACTAAACAGGTAATACCATAAATTAATAAAGTTTTAAAATGTATCAGTTTATTACAAAATCGCATTAGGCGTTTTTAGCAAAAGATGGAGTACGATACACGTTATATTCTACCTCATAATCATTATGTACTTATCAACAGCTGCTCTACGATTAATGTAATTAATTTACGTTAAGCGTACTACAAATTATACGATATGGGCTCTATCAATGTCGCGCAGAAATGTGAATTACGCTACATCGTTAAAATGTTAACAATGAAGAATGAAAATACGAACAGCTCTAATGTTTTATCCTTCTATCGTCGAGTAGTGTAGGTATGCGTGTTGTAGGTACCTCAGAGGTACCTACTGATTTCACTAGGTGTGTCGAAAAGTTCGGTGTTGCTTATTTTACTCGTACGTCTAGGTATATTCTTCGTTATATGAATTGTTTTTTTCCTTTAATTGATCCACTTTTTTCTGCGAGTCGTGTAATTGAGGTTAAATTTTTAAAGTGTTGCCAAAATGAAAAGAGGTGGAATATGCACGGGAAGAAGAGTTTACTCAATTTATACTTATTCAGCATTTTATATTTTCTAAAATTCGTGTAGGGTGTTCTATATTTATAGAAACCTCCTTCGAATTGTAGCTATGCAACATATATTGATCTTGCGTAAGATTTTGTGTCTAGATTTCAGATTGCAGGTAAAAAACACTTTTGGTTCAGTTATCATTATTGTTTCTACTTTTCTGGGTGTTTCATATTTGAAGGGAGTAGTGAAAACAGTTGCAAAGTAACATTAAATGATCGTAGCAAAAATTCAAAGTCTTTAACATAGCCCCAAGTTTCCCTTATCCCCAAGTTCTTGAAATCCTGAAAATTTTCAGAAACAGTTTTTTGAAAGATTTTAATTGGAGCATCTCTTGTAGAGAGAAAGGCGTAATAAGGTACATTTTTTCAGAAATAGGAGTTACAACATTGTAAAAAGATTTTTAGCCTGATTTTCTATGTCATATTGTCAGTGAAAACCAGGCTATTACAGAACTTGGGTCGAAATTCAATTATGCCCCAATGTAGAGGAGGGGATGCTGAGGGTTCAAAAACGCAAAAATTTCCCCTTTATAAACCAATTGATAGAGAATCAAAAGTTGCATAATATATCCAAAAATCAACCTCCTAAATCAACTAGGAGGGAAGATATAGGGGTTTCGCTTACTGTTCCCTCCCTAACTCCCCGCCAAATTGATTGAGCCAGGAAGTTGAAATTTGGTATATACATTTAGTTGCAGACCTAGATGTGTCTTTTGGAAGTTCCGACTTTTCAGCTTCATTGCACCCTCTTGCAACCCCAAAAAAGTGGTTTTTAATAGGTTTTTCTCATTTTTTGGGTTTTATGAGTTTGTTCTTAACATAACTCCCCTCCAAATTAAGCTAGGAACTTGAAATTAGGTATGTACATTTAGTGGAGGTCCTAGATGCGCTTTTTTGGGGTCTTATCTTTTCAGACTCGTTTCTCCTTCTCACAGCCCCAAAAAAATGGTTTTTGGTCGTTTTTTATTCTTTTTTCAGTTTTTTCCTCGCATAACTCCCTTCCAAATTGAGTTAAGAACTTGAAATTAGGTGAGATGTGCCTTTTCGGGGACTCAACTTTGTAGTTCCATTGCAATCCCTCACATTTTTGAATTTGTTCCTCGCATAACTCCCCTTCAAATTGAGTTAGGAACTTGAAATTAAATATTTACGTGAAGTACGGGTCCTAAATGTGATTTTTGGGGGATCTAGACTTTTTATTGTTTGCTTCTCGTGTATAACACTCCCCCAAATTGGGCTAGGAAGTTGAAATTAGGTGTGTAGTCAGTAAGGACCTTAGATGTACCTTTTGGGAGTTCGACTTTTTTTTGAACCCTTTCTGTTCTCAATGTTGATTAGGAAAAAAGCTCGCTCAATTCTCATGATTGTAATATGTCATGAAAATCAGGCTGAAAAAGCATCGCAAAGCGATGATTTTTTTTTTCTTGAAGAGAATGTAATGGCGAGAGGATCTGAAAAGCGAAAACGTTTTGGAAAGGTGAATAAAAACTGTGAGAGCAGCAATCCACTGAACTTGATTTTTTAATTTATGTTTTAACTGTGCATTCTCTTTTCAACTTTTCACAATAATCAATTGTTTCTCTTGTTCGTGCAAACCACAATTCTCTATCAAACATACTTCTCGAGTTATGAAAAAATCAAAAATGCTAAGCAAATCTGAAATAATGAAAAAATTCAACGCAGTATATCTATGCTCCTAAAGCTATTAAGCTAAGTAATCATACCCTCACGATCATAGCGAAAGTTGCGTAATTATGGTTTGAAGGGGCTTTCGGTTGAGAAAGGAAACCCTGTATTTAAAAAAAAAATTCTTATCTGAATGATAATGTTTGATCACATTGTACTCAATTTAAAAAATCAGAAATGGTATTTTTTATCCCGATTTGAAGTGATATTTCATGAAATTTGATGTATTAAAGTTATAATGGAGAAAATTGCATTACTACCTATCTATAATATTTTTCTATCATTCTGGAAACTCCAAAAAATTTTTGTTTTCTCCAGGATTTAAAAAAAGAAAAAAGTTGTACGGGATGAAACATTTATTGAACAAATTGTGTTTGCTACCTTATCTGGAGCTCGCGATTCAATATATCAAATTTCCCATGCATTCTAGAGCATCCAGCTACGGATTTGTTTCCAGGATTTTTAAACTGTGTTATAACAACTGGATGTGAACTTAAACAGCTGAAAATTTTATCCTAGCATATTGGCACCCATTTTAACTGATTAAAGTAGCTTTCTTAGAATTACAGATGATACGAATTTTCAAAAAATTGACAAAACGTAAAAATGAACTTCAGTAGTTGAAAATTTGGCTCTGGCTGAGGAAGGAGGGAGGGTTGATATGCTCTTTCCATCTATAGCTAAGTTTTATTCAAATCGGAGCTGGACATTTGAGAAGGTTCCCTTGTAAGGAAGATGTATGAAAATATTTCTACTATTACGGTTACTGATGAGTAAACGTACGTACAGCGGGTATATGTTGCATATTTAATGGATGAAAATGCTCATCCTTGTGTATTTTGGAATGCCCTGTATTATGTAAGAGCGAGCAATTCGTGATACATCCTTCCTCGGTACAATTACCGATTGATGAGGCTAATGTAGGAGTTAAACAAACAAACACACTAAAAAATGGTCGAAAATTGATACTGATATTATTCTTTACTAATTCAAAATTGTTATCCATTAAATCAGAACAATTCTTCACCCCTTGATATATTTAACTTGTTTACTTTTTTCCTCAGAGAAATCACTTCTTTGCAATTATTCGTTGTGTTTTCGTATAGACTTAGTTTTGGAATCAACCCGCGTGTTGTTCAACTCACTCGTAGATGCTAATTTTAATTTTATCGAAATTTTCGATTGTTTATTTTACGTATTTCAATTTTTTTTTCTCCTTCTTTCGAATAGGTGCATAAGGTAGGTATAATAAAATCGAATCGAATCATTTAATGCGTATATACTATACATATAAAGTATAAATATACCTTATAAGATCGATTCATGACGGTACGAGCCTCTTAAACTTTTTCCAATCGCGTTTCAATAAGTTTTATCGCACGATTTGCCGACTGTTGCGTGTATCGAAATGATGATAATTGAAACACTTGTATGCAAAGTTCATGAAAATAATAACGGTGCCAGTAGAGCAAGACTAACAGCAGCAGCGTAAGGATTACACGGTTAATAATACAAAGATCATTTACAACTTCCGCGCCATAAATTATGCAAATTACGAGGTACGCAAGGACACGTACTCGACGGAATACGTATAAAAAAATACGTATTATACTCTTTATTGCAATATTCTTTTGATCGTCGCGACCTATCATAAAAGATATTATACACTTTTAGAGAATTCTATTCGTATAGAAAATATTTCATTGTGACGTGATAAAAGTCGAACACAATCCTATTTTATGGCGAACAATATGAAAAAATTTCTCGCCAGACGACGATTTTGTTTCGTCGCAGCAGATAGCCGTGCGGTAATTTCCAAATGTACGAATAATTTACTTTTTACGTTATCGTTGGTAATACCTTGCCTTTTACCTATCCTAGTATCGTCGTTATCATCAAAAAATATGACTTGGTAATTTGGTACATATTTATGTAGAAGAGAGCGAAAGAAAAAAAGAAACATCGCTGTGCGATGCTTTTTCAGCCTGATTTTCGTGGCATATTTTGAAAAAAAAGCAGCTGAAAATTCGAAACCTTCAAAAGGCGTATCAAAGAGCGCTACAGACAAGACATACCTAATTTAAACTTCCTAGCTCAATGTGGAGAGGAGTTATGCGAGTAACAAACTCTAATGATTGGAAAAGTCGAACAAAAAATCACATATTCAGGGTTGTGAAGGGGTGTAATGGAGCTGAAAAGACGAGACTCTCAAAACGCACATATATGGCCTTTACTAAATGTACACACCTAATTTCATGTTTATAGCTCAATTTGGAAGGGAGTTATGCGAGGAACAAACTCAAAAAATAAGAAAAAAACGACCAAAAAGCCGCATATTTGGGGCCATGAAGGAGTATAATGAGGCTGAAAAGTCGAGACTCCCAAAAGGCACATTTAGAGCCCCTACTAAATGTACATACATGATTTCAACTTCCTAGCTCAATTTGGTGGGGAGATAGGTGAGGAACAGCCCCTTTTCAAGGTCAAGAAGGAGGTAAACTCCCATATCTTTCCGCCTAATTGACTTAGGAGGTTGATTTTTGAATATGGCATAAAACTTTTGATTCTACATCAATTGCTTTAAAAAGGGGCAATTTTTGCGTTCTTGTCCCTTCAGCACCTCCTCCCACAAAGTCGGGGCATAACTGAATTTTGACTCAAGTTCATCCCCACTCATGTATACCTAATTCGCCACCAACTGAGCCGATTGACTTGATGAGAGCGACTTTGGTAGGTGTGTAGTGGAGTAAATGATTTTAATACTAGAGAAAAAAAATTTAAAAAAATAAAAATAATCTAATCAAGTTCAAAATGAAAAGAGCCTTTGTTCGCTGTCCAAGCCGAACAAAACGAAGAGAATGTTGGATAAAAGTCATGTTATCAATAACACACTACACTTGTATAAAACATATGTGGAAATCCATTTAAACCATGAAAGGTACATTTTCAGCACAGACCTTTTACAACTCTCAAAGCGATATAGGAAATGTCTTGGCTGAAAACATGACTCATACGATGCCACCTTTCAAAACCTTAAATTTGAAACCGAAAAAACAATTCCAAATTTTCAATCTGACAATTTGGAAGATTATAACTCTCTCTTTTCCTTCAATGAAGTCGAATATGCTTTAAAACACAATATTAAAAACTCATCTCCTAGACTTGATGACATCCATCCATTCATGCTTAAATATCTATGAGATCTTGCCAAACAACTTTTGAACCTCTTTAACAAAATTTAGACTTCAGATTCATTCCCAAATTCATAGTGAATGGCTACCATCATCGCCATTCTAAAACCAAATAAAGACCGTTATTCTACCTCCAGTTATCAACCGATTTCCCTAACCTCTGTTCCATGTTAACTTCTAGAAAAAATGATCAGCAAATGATTAATCTGGTATATCGAATCTACAGGTTCCATCAACACATATCAAAGTGGATTCCGAAAGAAAAGATCAACAATAGACCATCTTTACTCTCTCCAACAAGAAATTTTGTCAGCTTTCCTCCTTGGAAACTAATTATCCCTGATACTGATTTAAAAATGACTGAATGTAAAAAGACTGACCATCCTTCTTTCATGATTAAAAACAAATATCTTCAAATTATAACAAGTTACCTAGATTACAAATTCTGCTTCAATGACGGTTCAAAAATTGAATCCCAACATGTTGGTTACGCTTTCTCCATCGACGGACTCATCCAAAACTATACAATGAATAAACAATCAAGCGTCTTCACCATAGAAATTACAGCCATACTACATTGTCTAAAACAAATTCAGCAAACAAACTCTCATCACAAAAAATTCCTTATTCAAACCGACTCTCCA
>FIZR01004141.1:0-26418 GCA_900060175.1 Ferrisia virgata
TTTTTTCAAAAAAAAAAAAAAAAAAAAAAAAATAGAACTTTTTCAACATGCCAACGATAAAGCTCGTCAAATTTTATCACAAAATGTATACATACATACCCGGTTGGAATTGTTACTCTGACGTATTTCTCGATTTATCGTAGCCATTTCACTTTTTTAATAAAAAAAAAAAGAAAGAAAAAGCAAAAAAGCCCAAAAAAACAAAAACAAAAACCAAAAAAAAACTTCCAAAACATCTCGAAAAAACCATAACAGAAAACTACAGGTATATAAAGTTAAGATAACAATAAACTTATATTCGCGACATTTTTCTCAATATACTCACTTTTTTCTCATTCTTTTGCAAACTTCCAATGTGCACCTCTACAGATTGTACGTCATAAAATGAATTTTTACGAGTACCTTTTCAATCGACATAAAATTCAGATTTGATAAGCTTTATATGTTTCCAGTAATATCATACGAATATAGTCAAGAACGAAAAAAAAAAAAAAAAAATCCAAACAACCATTCGCCAGGTAAAAAAGTCGACAAAAATCCGATTCGATTTTGCTACGTAAGGAGAAGAGGTTTTCCCTCTGTAATTTCTTTTTCGGCTACATCGAGCACGCTTCTTATACGTGGATATACCTTTACCTATACGTAGAAATAAATCTCTTTATTTCGCGCGCGAATTGCCAGCGTCGTAAAAACATGCTCACGTGTAACCCAACTTAATCTTACATATATGAAATCTGTATCGGTAAGTATAAAATTTCGAAAATACCAGAGTAATCAATTCTTCTATATCCGTGTAACGAAAAAGAACAGCAAAATACGAAATTTCGTTCAGGAAAAACCATCACAAATTTTACTACTTCGAAAAGCTAGATGTTGTTTTGCCGATCCCACTAGTTTCGCTGTACCGAGCATTTTTATTGCGAATACGTGTATCTGTATACCTGCAAATACCAGCACGATAGTATACCTAGTTCCCCTAATACGTAAGTTTGTAACAAATTAGCCAACCAACAATTGAGATTCACCTGACGACTGCTTCCAATTTAACAAGTCAAGTTTTCAAAATTAACCAGCAATATTTACGTAGCATGAAGTTGCACATGTATAACATATTGAATTTTTTTCTAAATCAGCTAAACTTTCCATGGTGATTTCTGTTCCAAAAAATATTCTCCATTTTTACAAGATCCGGCAAAAATATTTCACAAATTACAACTTGATGCAATGAGATCTTTGCACTGAATACCCACTTTCAATACATTGTTGGAATCGTCAAGCCATGCCACCTTAAATAGGAGTATCGGTCGCATCAAATTTGGTCACTACAAAAAATGTCAAAACTGATTCTGGATACAAAAATCTTTCAGAAGGCTCAAAGTATTATACCCTTGATTAAGACATGTTTCATAAAAATGTTTGTCCTCTTAAACCAATCCTTTCCAGGTTTATTGCAATTTATACGATCAAAAATTGAGCAAAACTCTTCAAAATCAGAAATTTTAGGATAAATATTATGGAATGAAGGTCGTATACAGGGGTAATGGAATCTGTTTTTTTTTTTTATTTGTCATCATGAAGTCGCGCCTCTTATGGCAAGAGATAGCATACATTTATTAAATTCTTCGATTCTTAACGTACTGAATCGTTTCACGTAGATTTTTACATGGGGAATTGGCAGGCGAATTTGTTGTAATAAGTTATCGGTTTCCCTTGAATTCGCCCATGGACTACCAACATGAACACACCATTTTCCCACTACCACTTGATTTTCTTCTCCTACTCTTGCTAGTACTCTTGCATTGCTTACAACTAATCTTCTATAGCACTAAATCTCAAAAGCATGAATTTTCCTTTTACTACCTGCACTCATAGTTTTGAAATCTTCAGTGAGCGTACCTTCATCATATATCTTGTTCATTATTCTTAAGGGTTCTTTTTCGTATTCAGATGTAATGTGTTTTATCGCATCTACTGGGAGGGTGCGTTTACCTTTGGCTTTGTAGTTTCTAACGCTTTTGATAGCCTTCTGTAACTCCTACAATTCCATCTCAGGCGCTGATTCTTGAGTTTGGAGGTCAATTTGCGACGTAATTTAGCCAAACAATCTCTGTTACGTTCTTATTGATGCAGTATTTACCACATTTTCTTTTTATGTATGCAGTTCTGATTTTTTTTTTCTTGTGAGTCTACATTATCTGTATTATTTTCGTGGGCATTCCTCTATTGTTGTGCCTAGAATCCAGATCTTCGATTTCTTGGCATCTTTTACCATACCATTTGCTCTTCTCTGCTGTGCATCCTTTTTGGATTCCTCTATTCAAGCTATGATACTCGGGTCCATGGGTACTTTTCGCATATCTTCATTTGCTCACAAACTCCAAGATTACAGCGGACATCCATGGTTTATGCTTGTTCATTTCTTTAACTGGTAGCACAAATTTCGCAGCAGTGCACATCTTGTTCTTTCAAGAGGACCACATATCTTCAACATTTTTCACAGGTATGAGTCCATCTTCATTCTGCTTCTTCAATTGGGCTTGAGATTTTTCCATCTTGTTTTTGGTTGTGCTGGCGGATTACATTCATCCTGACGGAGACTTAGGGTCATTGTATCTTCAAAATCCATATAGTTGTAATTCTAGAGAAATGGTAAATGACGGTGGTATCCCGTCGCCTTCCGTCATGATCTTCTGTTATAGAGTTTACTCCCTTAACCGAAGTATTAAATCACTTCATTTTCTTGGAATTACTAAAAAAATGCAATTTAATTAATTAAGTAAGAAAACTGCTCATTAATTAGAAGAAGACCGATTGATCAAATGAAAAAATTTGACTCCAAATCTATACTCAGAAGATGAAATTACTCCTACCAGAATACTTGATACAAAATTAAAACGTGGAGTTTTGATTTTCAATTTTTTCTCCATTTTGTGAGCATATTATTAAGACTTCGCTGCTAAGAAATTTCAATAAAAAATTGAAAATAAGACTTCTATGATGTCTTGAAGCAAGAAGACACAATCAAGTTAGGGGGGATTGAGCATCTTTCGATCGCAGAAAACAATTCATCACACTTAGCATTTCTCGTAAGTACAGTTTGTTTCAGCGATAATTTAGGACATTCTGATCCGACATCTTAATCTTAAAAATCGACTAAAATCTTCCTAATCTATGCGCCAAGTCAGTGAAACTATAAAATTAGGGTCATTTTCGGGGGTCAATTAATCAAATGAAGCTGGACATGATAAAGATGAAAGATTTTCGTAATTAGATACACCATCATAAGGATCCTCTCTCGTATCATGAACATCCAGTTTTTCACCAATTACTCTAAGCTCTTCTACAAACAATATCAATAACCTTGGTATTCCAAACCGTAATGCAGCCAGAAATTTCTCAAAGAAGAGGTGTAAATTTTCTTTGAGGAATGGGATGAGTCACAAAATTTTGTTGCAAATCATATACAGATAAAAAAGTCAGTTCTTCAAATCTCAACAACCAAACGTCAAAGAAATAAAATTAGTACGTATGCGTAAGCAAAGCTAGAGCAAAATCTCGAAAAAATGGGATTTTGTCACCGATAAGGAGAGCACTTCGAGAATTCTTTAAAAGAAAAATAAATCTTGCAGTCTACAACGTTTTTTTTCCAAATTCGGCAAAAATTTTCAACTTTTTCTGCTTCTAGAAGGTTCTGAACCCTCACTCCTCCTTCCTGCACACCACCACACTCAAAGTTTTTCAACTTTTTCCAACAAATTTTTACAACTGATAATTTTTTCTTGCCAACTAATGAATTATTTCCAGATTTGCATCAAAATTGACAACATTTCACTTGATTTTCATCGCGCTAATTGACAACATTTCACTTGATTTTCATCGCGCTGTATTCTCAATTTTTGTAGCATAACTTTTTACTCGTGAATAAATAAAGAATAACTTGATTACATTAAGTGGTAAATTTATGCAAATATTATGAATTTTGCAAATTAGAATGTCACAATTAGAATTCAAAGTACGAATACATCTAATATGGTTTTAATAAAAACTTGAGAGCACGAAAGGAAGAACAACATCTACCAAATACTTTGAAACTATGAATTCAGGAATTCATGTAATTCACCAGCGTATATCTCTTGTGTGTCGGTTGTGTCGCGTGTGAAAGGTTCTCCATATCTCTTAACTACATTTTTACATGATACCTCTAAATGAAAAATGACTTTTTTTTTACAATAAAAAATTTTACTAAAAAGCCACTCATTATCTTGACATTAATTCAACTCCCACGAGGATTAGATTTTTCTGTAAATCGGAACAATTTTGATAAAATTTTACTTTTTTAATTTTATAATTAACATTAAAATTTTTAGATTGCTGTATGGCTTCGGACATACTTATGATTTTCCCATTGATGCCGAATGAAAATTGCATCGAATTAAAAAATTATGTGAGAAAATGAAGAGTCATCGTAATCTCAACTATACACGTAGTACTAACCAGGGTAACATATTGCAACTTTTCGAATATTTTTAGAAAAAGATCCACTCCACGCTCCAAAATTTTTTTTTGAAAAAAAAGTTTCTGGCTAATTTTTATATTTTTTTTTTACGTATACCCCTTATTTTGAGCTTCCTGAGTCGTGTTCAAGCGTTATTTTTGATGAACACAGCATAGGAAAAAAGTTAGCGAACTTATCTCGCGAATGAAGCTCTCTAAGCCAAATCTGAAACTCTGTTCAGTAGGCTGGGTCGTTTTTTACTTTTCGAAAATCGAAACATAATAGGGCACAATATTTGTGTAGCAGGAGCAAAAAAAAATGATGAAAATTTCAGTTCCCTATTCCTTGTAGAAATTTCAATCCGGCTCTAAAACTGTTCAAAATTTGAAAAAAATTAAAAAAAAATTTCATCAGATTTAGTTTTAGTGCGACTATTATTACCCGAAGAGACAATTTCAGACGATTTTCATATGTGAGCCTTCTGTACAGGGCCCCCCATTAAAATGTACCTTTTTTTCGCTTATTCGTGGAGTATTTAAAAAAATTGATAAAAAATCGAAAAACAATTTAGAAACATTCGAAAATTGTCTCAAATGATATTCTCGTGTAAAACTAGACGTACTAGAACCGTAAAATTTTTTCGAAAATTTTTTTCAGAATTTTTTTCAAATTTTGAACAACCGTTTTAGTACCGGATTAAAATTTCTACAATGGAAAGGGGCTGAAATTTTTATCGCGTTGTATTGACTGCGCTCCACAAATATTGTGCCCTATTACTCTTCAATTTAGAAAAAATGTCAAAAACGACCCTCGCATTTCTCTCTTAAACCATAAAAATTTTTCATCTATTGACAAGATTTTAATTTGAAGAAAAAAATTTATAACACGTATTCGTGAAAAGTGCCTGTAATCAGAATTCATAAAAGTTGAGTATAGAATGCACACTGTATGCGAAATTAATTAATTAGTAAGTAAATGCATAATGCATATCTTACATAAATTACACGTATTGCATATTTAAGTTTGGCAAAGACTCTAAAAATTGAATAAAAATTTCACAACTTGATTTTATATTTTAAAATATTTACCATTTGAAAAAATTTAATAACTCATGATTAAGTACATTTTGAATATCATTTTTATATACTCTTCAGTCTTTATTCATTTATTGAAGATTCAAACAAATCAACTTCATAAATCGAGTAATATAAAATTTGCCCCATTTTTCTAACCACCTTGACTAATCTGACTGCTATTTTTTCTCAAATAACAACATTCATCAAAGGCCATTTTTTCACACATTACTAGATTTTTGATTTGACATTCGATTTCCTTCGATTGGAGCCGCACTCCAAACAATTTTGTTGTCAAATTGAATCATTTTAACCTTCAAAAAATCCACTTTCGCTTCCATTTTCGCATATGCAAAAACCACGCCATTTTTAAAGCAAGAGAATCCTTAAACCAACCAATGAAACACATCCTGCACAGCACATATCACATCGCATAGATATGCGTACAGATCAAGCCATAGTAAATTGAAAAAATTACTCCATAAACCAATTAAAAATGAAAAATAAAAAAAAACTGCACACAAATGCGATATATACCCTGAGAAGTGCGCAGTCATTTTTAACGTATCACATATTCGATTAATCATAAAACACACACCCGCTATATCATACAGGTATGGGTACCCCAGATTAAATACATTAACGTTAAAGGCTCAGCGTGAAATCCAGCATAAATGGTGGGTACCACGACCATGCAAGACCTTGTAAACGCATTTTCATCATACATATCAGTCGCTTATATGTTTACTATGACACCTTCGAGTTGCATTTTTCTTACACTTGATAAGTACTTATACGTACGTACGAAACGGCGTCCGTAGAAAAAATATCGAATGCACGATGCAAAAAGTAGGGAGAAAATGGCAAAAGGACGCCGAGCAATTTATCCGCTAATTACACGCTGCAGTTGGTCTAATTATGCGGGTGTAAAGAGAAAAAAAAATATTCCGAAACGATCGAGGCACGAAGTATAGGTACTATTTAATTAACAAAAACCAGATGAATAATTCGCGAGCGTCACGGCATCTCGATCAAAGTTACCGGGCGATATTTTTTCTTTTGCTCTTGCAATTTTCACAGGAAACGGATAAAACCGGTTAATTGTAACGCGGTTAACGAGATTACACACGGTTAGAATGTAATATACTCGTAGTATACGCGTAAGAATGATATGAGAACGTGAAATTGCATACTTCAAGGTTATGTCGTCGCATTTTGCAAGTTATCAGCCAGAAAAATTGCCATCGCCAGTGTCCCATTACTATCGATTTTTTTTCTCTTTTTTCCAATACTGACTCCTCGAGTCTATAATTTTCAAACTACACAATTATGTACAGGTGCTAATTTACACATTAAAATAATTTTCAATAACGAACCCAGCGAAATAGCCAGATGAACATGTAAAATTCTTCCGCAAAACTATTTTACATAAAAAATATATAAATATTCGATAATACCTAATTAATTATAAATAATATCAAATTAAGTCTTCGGTTAACATAAAATAAAATAATCGATAAACGTAAATTTTCCGATATACGCACATTATCAGGGTCATGTAGGTATTTAGATTTACAATATCATCCGTCGATATTTTATTTTTTTATTATTTTTTATTCTAATGTGGGACTTGAGGCGTATCGACATAATTCATACTATTTTATTTAAATATCAACTCAACAAAACCGTCTTTATATATACATAATATGAAAATATTGGTATCGATTAAACATTATATGTATAAATAATTACCCATATTATATTGAAATTGAAAAAAAAAAAAATTAAAACATATTTTTCGTATATTTCGAGGCCTATTTTTCCTCCACCCTCCTCCCAAAACAACCGAGTTGATCATACAAAGACATGAGGAGATGGAAAAACAACTCATTCATTCTGCACGATTTTTATTTTATTGTACACAAAGCTTGAAACCTAATGATAATCTAAAACAGAATTCTGCACTTGAACGTATTACTTCTTCAAAAAAAAGTGGTTCAACTAATAGTTCTATTTCAACCGAAAACTAGTCACGAGGTAATTTTACGTTTCAGCTTACGCAACACTGATAATTTCCAAGTGATTGCAGCGCTGTATCTGTAGATTCCTAGCAACAGATACCGAGTGTTTAGATCAATGTTACATAGATAGCGTGTAAGTATACTGAATGAAGGCTCTTTCGCTCTCGTAGTTCTAAATAAAAATATTACAAGGGAAAGAAACCCTTATATGGATACCTGGAATGATGCAAAGTTGCCTATACTGGAATACAGGCATAAAAATTACATTATCCTGGAAATATCGATAGGACACAATTTTTAACAATAAAAAACGTGATAAAGAATGAAAGTAATCTATCTTTCTTTAAATTTAAATACTGTAACTTGAAAAAAAAAACAAAACAAAATGAAAAATAGAAATTGAAGTTTATTGTACAGAATCACGCTCCTGTTACCCCATTTTTTCGTCACATGTTTATAAAAACGCATACAACTATATCTCGAAAAAGTTTCATATCATATATTTTATAAAAATGTTGAAAAATTAGATTAGAAATTTATTTGACATATTTCCATTATTTAATAAAACAAAAAAAATTACAAATTGAAATTTTCCAACGAAAAATTAACAAAAACCAACATCAAAAAAATTATTAGGAAGAAAAAAGAGCAGTAAACATTGACGTGCGGGTGGATCAGTTTTGGCAAAAGCAAGAACGAGTGGTGCAAAATAGTTGCCAAATAAGGTAATTTGCCAGTAGCTGATAGGTAAGAGGAAATTTTTTTACATTTTTGTCAACTACGTCGCATGTAATGATCAAAAAATTCCTAAAAAATTTCCAAAAAATTGTACAAGTCATTATACTTTAATGTATACCTCATTCGTTACTCCCTCCCCCCATCGCCTATCTCTGGAAAAAATTCCAAATCAACCCAAGGCTACTTTTCAGTAGTTGATAACTTTTTTGCTCCCCTCTAGCTAAACCCAGGCATGTGAAAATTTTTTAATGAATTCTCTCATATGTCTCCTCTATTTTGACATAGAAAACATTACACCGCCTATTTTACAAAAATTTTGAAATAAATAAATTTCAAACTCGAGCGTTTGACAAAAATGTTCAGGTTTTTACCGCAACACGGAAATATTGGGCTTCAGTCTAGAAAAGTGAATACAAAAAAATTATTAATTCATAGCTGGGCTCAACAATGCTGGTGTTCTCTATTGTAAATTGAATAGGCTATCCAAAAATCATTAATGTTTTTGATCGGTAAACAAATTTTTTTCAAAAAATGTTATTAAAAATTGGTTTTACGTATCTATGTTTACCCAAAATAATCAATAATGATAATTTTTCATCCCCACCTCCTCTTTGAGCAAGACCAGAAAAACGTTATTTTTCACACTATGAAATATTTCAAAATAATTCGAGACAAAATTTCAATTGAAATAAATGTAGTACAGCCCGGCTAATGCAATGAAGTCATCAGAGGCCATTTTTCCACTTCTTTTTTCCAACGAATCAGAAATCCTGGGAAACAACTTGTTTTTCATAAAATGAAAGTATTTAAAGACCACTGGAAAAATTGCAGGAGGGAAAAAATCACTGGAAATGGTTTAGATGAGTAAAAATAACTGTATTGGATTTCTTTCAATTAAAACTTTTTCAAAATCGAATTTTTCTCGAATTATTTTAAAATATTTCAAAAATTATGAAAAACGACGTTTTTCTGTTCTCCCTTAAGAAGGGGGTTGATATGAAAAATTATCGTTGCTGATTATTTCAGTTAAAAATAGCTGCATTAACCCCATTAGCATTTTTTGAAATTTTTCATTTTACAATTTTTTTGAACATTTTTGGTATTTTTATAGATTTGAGCTATCACTAGAAACAGTAAATTTGAGCTTTGAGAGCTAAGATTTTTAGCGCGTTGGTTTGAGGTCATTTGGGAACTATTAAGCATTACTTATTGTCAAATTTTTCCAAATTTCAAAAAATTATCAGCGGATAGTGATTAATGGGGCATTTTAATTTTAGGTTTTTTTCATAAGTTGAGGAGTAATGAAAAAAGTTGTGAAATGACGTCAGATGAACGCGGTAAAAATTTGGAGTCTCCAACTTCTACCTACCCTCAACCTTTTTAGTTTAAAATTTCAAAATTCCATAAAAATTTTTTTTTAATTTCTTTTTTTGACTTTTCGGGTACTAACTTGTCATAGACCAAATGAAACAAAAAAAATTTTTTGCGATTTTTTTTTTATTTTCAGCGGCTTTAAAATCCTGTTTAAAAATGGAAAAAATAATTTATTTTACGTTTTTTCAAGTTAATGAAGTATACTATACGTACAAAATCTTATCATTTCAGTTGAAAGTATTTTTTTTTTCGCTTTTCAACCCAAAAAAATTCGAATATTCATTTTTTTTTTCATTTTTTTACACATGATTTTAGAACTTCTAAAAAAACAAATAAATAAATCGTGAAGTTTTTTTGCCCCATGTGGTCTACTATAATACGTTAATATCAGAAAAATCGAAAAAATTTTTTTTTATTTTTCATGTAAATTTTTAAATTTTTAACAAAAAAAGGAGATGGGTAGGGGTCAATTTACGAGACCTTAAATTTTTATTACGTTCATTTGGTGTCTTCCACCAACTTTCGAAAAAAAACCTAAAATAGAAACGCCCTAGTGCTTAATAGTTGCTGAATAACCTCAAACTGGCGTGGTAAAAATTTTAGCTCTTCACGTTCAAATTTACCTCTCCCAGCAGAAACTCAAAACAAAAAAAAATAACAAAAATTTTAAAAAAATGTTATTAAATATGGGATTGAATACTATTTTCACCCAAAATAATCAACAATGATGATTTTCCATCCCCCTTTTTTTAAGGGAGACAAAAGAAACGTTGTTTTTCACATTCCTAATGTTCTATATTCGGTTATTTTCATTTCTTAATTTTTTTTATCAAATGTAAACCAAACATACTCTCCAAGGTTATTCGTTATTAACATCTGTGTTGTTGGCAAATTCAGAAAAAAATGACAGCTAGTAAATTTACAAGAAAAATTCTTCAATAGATCATTTTTAATTTCAACCAAATTCAAACTAATACGAAGAGCATGCAAAGAAAACCAGGTGAACCAATTTTCAGTTACTCAAGATCATTTTCGGTTTTTCTGAAAAATTCTTAAAGAACTGAAAACTTGAAGTATTATTACAAAAATTGAATGTTTAATTAAACGGCGAATGGGCTGTGTTAGGAAGTTGAAATAAGAAAAAAATTTCTAAACTTTGGGAACCTTCAAAAAAAATTTTTCATAACATTTTCAAATCTCCTTTGTTTTCTTTTTTTTCTATATCTCCTCTCCAAATTGACCTAAGGGTCTGATATTTGGATACGTTACAACTTTGCTAGATCTCTTCAAAGATTCACCTTCTTAGTTCTAAAACATATCTATTGACAGTTAATAATTTCATAGGATATCGTAACCCCTGGTTTTGAAACTAAAAGTTTCCAATATTTCCACACAGGCTATTCAAAAATTTCACGATTTTTATACAAGGTAAATTACCAATTATGGATCACCTCTATCACATTTCCTAAATGAACTTTTTTGAAATTTTTGAGGTTTTTCTGTAAAGTAAACATCTCAAACTAATACGTAACAGCCATCAAAACAAAGTTTTCCATCACAGAGTTGGAAGAGGGAAAAAAAATCAGTGATCCATAATTGGTAACTTACCTTACCTGAAAAATTACATTTTTTCTATCTCCTTCTGATGATTACTTACGGTACCAAATACTCGTACTACGTTTCAGTTAAAATAGATGCTATCAGGTGATCATTTAAAAAAACAAATGAATACAAGAAATATTTGCAATATTCTATACAATAAGACTACTATTAAAACATTGAAGTATTTTCAAAACTAAAACGTACATCACATTCTTAATTTCATAAATTGCAATTACTCTTCCCCTGGTCAATAATTACCCCTTTTGACAATTTTGTGAACAGATCAATTTTTCAAAAATTATGCACACTAGTCGAATAAAAAATCAATTTAAGAGGTTCGCTGAAAAAAATCATGCCTTTCAACACCTTAAACTTTTGTAAAAATTACCCTTTTACTAATTTTACACTGCCAATCAAAATCACAAAAATTCATTCCACTGTTTGGCAACATCGCACACATTCGTACAATTAAATTAAATGATTTCCAACATACGATTCTTAAATAGAATTGATTTTTACCACACTTATCTACAACCGGTCATCTTTAAACATTCCGCATTACATCTTCAGATTCCGGAAACTAGAACACAAAATATAAAGGTCTGATTTTTTTCAGGTCGACCACACCGACCGCACCAAACCGTTCATCAACCCTTCAACAGTACCGCTGTCTTTCTGTGATCTATTTAATTTTCGAGACGATTTGAATAGCCTACATATATCAACTATTGAACAAGAAATATACCGTTAGGTATATGCCATGTTTTGTAAACATTTTATTGTTTACCATGTCGATCTTTTGAAAATGTATCGGCTTGGAATAAAATCGAATGTACCTATTTCACGACCAATTCATCTTCTCAACTGCTATATGAAGTATGTGTTATTGTTTCGGTTTCGTATGTAAATTCTCTCATACAGATCCCCGTTATTTTATCTTTTGACCGTTTGATTCGGATGATCGGATCGTATCGAACATAATAATATTTAGTTCAAAAGTCGGTTTTGATCGATATAACGTTCTTCTCGTAACTTATTTCAAACATTTAGATTTTTCTTTTCGTTTCAACAGAGTACTTATTCGTACGTGAAAGTAAAATCATACAGTATTCGAAAAATGCGATGTACTAACGATTTTTAAAACACGAATTAATTTTCTAAAAACGTGTTTTCAAGGATGAGATCTTATCAATACGAGGAGTGCCATATTGTCAAGGTACGTTGGTTTCAAATTTATTAACTCGCGTAAGTACCCAAATGTATTTAGTTCTATTCGGTCTATTTGTTTTTTTGTTACGTAAAATAAGAAATTTAAGAACAGAATAATTGTATACAAAATTCAATTTTTTCAAAAATTAATTTAATTTAGAATTTGCCGAATATTTTTCCATCAATAATAAATTTTAAACTAAAAAAAAAAACCATACGCTGGAAACCTTGAGCTTCCTCACTTTAAAAGCCGAATCTATACGTGTTGCCGGCCTTGTATAATATTTCTACGATATCAGGATCGTGATCAAAAATAATTCTCATTAATAACCTTTTTTTTTTTTCATCTTTACAATTTTAACGAAAATTTTATCAACATGCTCAACAACTGGTTCTCGTATAGATAATTATTTTAAGCACACCTGACTAAAAATCTAAATGATAACGAGAACTAAAAGAAGTAATTACAGCGTCACATTTAAACACCATCTGTTCGAATCCAAAAATCAATATAGTCCGATGACTGTTCATCTTTCGGCCATTAAATACCATGCTTTATAGGTATATATACATATATATGTATAATTATACCGACATTTCTATTACTGACTCACCACCGCACCACTATTGGCATTTCCTTACCAACTCGTATACCTATAAGGTGTTGACTTTCAAACCAGTTGAAACGAAATCCATTCGGTCTAACGCTAATCACCGATAAACATGTCAAATTACCAATACACCGATATGCAATAATTACGTAAATTTTAAAATCGCTGTGTAATTTTTGTAAACTTGATAGTCATTGCACCACTCGAAGAAATTGAAAAATTTTAGGGTAAAGCTTGTCGTCCCATAACTTTCAGCAGTTATAAGTGTTACTTAATCATCCGGCAAGCAATGTCATACTTCTATCGACGCTTCTTCATTCCATCACACACACACACACACCGAGCTCATTTCCCTTGCCAAACACTTGAAATTTTTGCATCCATTCGTGTTTGTATGGTAAGAGCACATTGTATACTGGTACATGTTCGATAAAGGAAATGACGTTTGTATCACGCCGCGCGTGTCTAAAATTATACCGAAATTAATACAACAAATTTATATACACGTAGCCTTTCTTGACTTTTTTTTTTCCAAACTACATCCCTTTCACATGGTTACATAATCACCTCTTCTACAACGTCAAACATTTCCTTGCCATTGCGATGATTTAATTTTTCTCAACTCGAGGCCATTGAACTGACGAAAAATTTTTCCTCTCAGTCGACAAACACACGCAAAGATAGTGTCGCGGGTCACGTATACAAGTCGCCCTATCAATACAACAGGTTATAAGGTCCCGCGCGAATCACTTCTTACATGATGGCCGTTTCCAAACCTGTAACATTGTAGCTATCTAATGCATAACACGATATCTGGTTACCAAACTAGTTTCCTCGTATCAAATATGGTCGAGTTTAGGATGCCATATTCCGGTTTAATTTCATTGGCTAACATATTTAACCTATACTCCCGAAGGATACGAGTGTGTGTGTGTGTGTGCCTTACGATGCACGTACGAGTGTTATCCTAATCCTTATTCTTATACATCAGGTATCAGATAAGTACAAACTTTTTTTAACTTATTGCCAAGCTAGAGCTACTGTTAAAGCACAATGCGAATATGTATACGATTCGAACAATCGTACATACGTGATTCTAATTAACTCGCGTAATACATTTATAATGAAAACAAAAAGTAATAATAATCTTACCCGAAGCCGTATCGAAATAGAGCATGCGTTACAATCACACAGCAGCGATCTCAAGCGTTAAAATCGTAAAATTAATGAATTTTTTTTCCTTCGTCTTCATTTCGATTCGCGTCATCGTCTATAAACCACGCAAAAGTCAGCATTCTTATTACCATATTGTATTTATACAAAAACGACGAGAATATACACGACATTCACCTCAACATGATCGTCATCACAGCGATATCGTACGTATAGATACATGCGAGAATATTCACCTCTCGAGACCAGCAAAACCCTCGACTAAACAAGAATTCTGCTCGAACAACAAATACTGTGTAAAAATGACAGCAAATACACATACACCAGCCACCCATAAACAGAATAAACGCAACAAAACACAGCCGCAAAGAAAAAATAATAGAAAACGGGAAAAAATATTTGAAACAAAGAAACTATAAAAAGAATATAAAAATCGGAAAATAAAAATCCAAAGTGGCCCCGGTCAAATCAATTCGCAAAATAATCGACCCAAACGAACGCCCAATTCGTTTCCAAATCCAACTTACAATTTGTTTATATATATTTTTATACGTACGTCTACGTATGTACACATATATCATCGTACAAGAAGAACCCATCCCTCCCTCGCCCTGCAACAAGATGAGGGAAAAAAAATGTGCGAGTATAATATAGAGAAGAAAAGTATATATAAGAAGAAACCAAAGGCAGAGCACAGGCGGCGAGGTGGAGAAAAAAAAGGCAAAAAACTACGTAAAAGTTCATAAGTAGCAAACAGTATAAAACTGCTTACACGTATACATATCGCTGTATATATGCTTTTATTATCATCGTAAAAATTTTCCCAAGGAAAAACTGTACATATATTTTTGGTAGTTGCAAATGGCAGCGATTGGTTTTTATTATTTTTCCTCTTTCTCTTCGCTTTTTTTCTCTATCGTAGCATACTTATGATTGATTAATACCGATGGGATTTTCTTCTTACATATTTGTATTTGCTAACACTACCCACTGCATTGTATCTTTATGTCGACGACGACGTATAGGCTTTCATTCGCCTCTGCTTTCCACAACAATATGTACCCGCCTCATTGAACAATCGCAAAGTTTTTCTGGTAGAGATTTAATCTGTAGTAATACGGTACAGAGCTGTTGTTTCAAACTTTCAACAGAGACTTACAAATCAAAAATAGAATAATCGAAGGTCTGAGCAGAAGAAGCAAATGAAATAATTAGCCTTGAGTTCGGGTTTCTCACATGAGTTCTTTCTTGAACGGGACACAAATCTTCATAATAAAAAAAAAAAACATAATATGAAAAAATTGCACAAAAATCTACCGGATTGTTCGAATTTTTAAAATTTTCACTCCACTTCGCTTGTGAATGTACATTGTATAATACGTGCGAAATCAATTGTCAAATACAACTTGAAAAAGTGTAGCCCAAAAAAAAAATTACAAAAAATTTGTATCTCAACCTGGCTATTTACCATCAATGAATAGATCAACACCTTATATCATCATGAGTTTGAAACGTGAAACGAGAATGAAAATGAAAGAGAAAAAAAGGCGAAGAGCGGAAAACTATCCTTGCCATGTGCCCAATTATTCTTCAGTCCAGATTTGATCAAACTTATTGCATTTTAAAAGCAAAATCATTTTATTTAAGTCCAGGAAAAAACTATGTTACATAGGCCAGATGTTTGCATTCAACTCAGATCGATGCTCACATTCCCCTTCCAACACTACCTATCGTTGGGAAAACTCTGTATGATTATACTTTAGTCTTTTAGAAATTGAACAACGCCTTGTGGAGCTAATTTGTACCAGAACTGACCGCCACAGAACTGTTTCAAAATGATGACGTGTTCTACTTTTTTTTAATTAGCAAAAAATTCTTATCAAAGTTGAACAAAAAAAAAAAAACATTGCAATGTGTGGCTTTTTGAGCCTGATTTTTCTAAAGTGAAGAGGATAAGGTAATTATCCATTCACAGAATAAAGGAAAGATGCGCGCTGAGATGTTTTTTCTACAATAGTGGTAGGGGTACAAGTAGATATAGAAATGACTATCTGAAACCCCGAAAAGGCACGTCTAGAACCCCTGCTAAATCTACATGCCAAATTTCAACTTCCTAGCTAAATTCGGAGGGGAGATATGCGCGAGACAAACTTTAAAAATAAGAAAAACCTATCAAAAAAGCCACCTTTTTCAGATCTATGAGAAGGTGCAAGGGGGCTGAAAAGTTAAAACCCACAAAGGCACATCTAAGGACCCTATTAGGCCTGCGTATCGAATTTCAACTTCCCAGTTTAATTTGAAGGTGAGGTAAAGGACAATAAGCTTGTTTTTAAAGTCGTAAAAGGCAAAACTCCTCATATCTCTCCTTCTGATTGACCTAGGAGGCTGATTTTTGGGTACATTATACAAACTTGGATTCTCCAACGATTAATTCAAATAAGAACAATTTTTGCTATTTTTGACCCCTCAGCACCTCCCTCTCCAATACTTGTGCATGACTATATTTTAATCCGAGGTCATATTCACTAAAAAATATCAAATCCATCGCCAACTCAAGTCTACTGCCCAAATTTGATCGATTTTGGGTGATATCGAACTAGCAAATGATTTTTAGTTTCGGGGTAAAAAATAAAAAAGAATAAGTATCTGATGTGGCCAAAAATGATCTCAATGGTGTACTAGGACTTCAAAACCGATTTCGTTGAAACTCACCCCCCCCCCCCTTCTGTCCGCCGTATATCGATGGTATGTAATAGCCTGGTTTTCATTGACAATATTGACATGAAAAATTGGGCTAAAAATGGAAAAACTGAAAGCTGCAAAATTTTATTTATAATTATTGCCAAATGACATTCGACTATATTTTTAAAAGTTGTTGCCATTATTTTTCAAGTGACAGCCGATTTTTTTAATATCGTAGCCAACTCTTGAATTTTTGCAAAAACTTCAAGGCTATAGCCACACACGACTTCGAGTTAAAAAAAAAACAACGATATGAATTTAAAAAAATACATTCGAACGTTAATTCACAAGGATTCTGAGATTTCACAATTTTCAAATTTTTTCCTTCGATCAACAAGCATTTAAAAAAAATTTTAAAAACACTGGAGGTACCTCAATCAATTTTTTTTGAATGGTTTGTAACAATGAGTTTTATTCAAATGAGCTGAACATGGTTTCATTTGATTTGTAATACACCAAAGTGTACCCCTTCTCATCTTGTATATTCCTGAAAATCGGTATAGGTCAATTGCAGGCAACCGATGTAAAATTAGAATTTTCAAAAAATCAAAGGCAACTTCGGCCTCAGAGTAGCAATGAATCCACTTTCGTAGGCCAGGCAATAGATCTAGAAAAATAATCAAAACATCTTCGTCAAAAAAACTTTTCTGAGCAGAATTTAGTTCTTGCTTGAAATGAAACATAAATTATAGATTTTTGCGTAGTATTCAAAACTACGACAAAAATTAAGCTAATGAAACAGTTTTAATGAGGTATAAAATTCAAAGGTAACAAATGACTCGATTGAAAAACGAAATAGCTAAAATCGCGCACGATGTCGAAATCATATTATAAGCAATAGGTATCAGGTCCACAGCTTTTCCACGAAGGATTTTTAATGAAGTATCAATATGTCATAAGACTTCGCTTTTAGAGATGTGTGTATCTGACTTACTCACTTATATTCATAGATGTAGATAGGACCGAAATTTGGGAGGGAGCTTCGATACCTTCTTATAACTGAAAAAAAAGCGATGAGTAGGTTTTTTGTTTATTTTCTTGTTTTTAACTCTTCTGTTCATATGAGGTTACAATTTATTGCAGAAAAATCAGGAAGTATTGCCCGAGCAAACCGAGGGCAATACTTCCGAAGGTCGAAAGTAAGTTCGGAATTGATACGATTTTAGAACAAAATCGAAATTTTTTTATTCAGTCTAAATGATTTCCTAATAGTTTGAAATTGCCATGAAACGCATAAATTGAAAATGGAAAATAAGCGAGAAAACTTTTTTTCCAATATCTGAGGAACATCTCGACGGAACAGAAAAATTTTCGAAGCTGTAAACAGAAATTTGAAGAAAAATTTTCTGAAGATATTCTGGTTCAAGTTTTCCAGCTTTTCTTACACAAGAGGCATCATTTATAAAATTTCTTCCAATTTAAAATAGATAATAAATTCCAACTCTGTCCAGCATTTCTGAGTATTAAACAGGAGTAAAAAAATTCACCACTAAAAATTATCTGCAAGCTGAATTATTTTCGACTCAATCCACTATAATCAAATACCTTACAGCCGTGAAATTTTTCAACAAAAAAAAAAAAAAAACACTCCTTCTTCATCCGTGAAAACCGTGAACACATCCTTCGAAAACCGAACTCATTACATCTTCAATCACCAATCCATAAAGTTTGCGCTCATCAAAAAGTAAAACCTAATCCTAATTCAACCATACACCTGACGAAATTCTCACACTCGTAAAATCACCTTCGTGTGCTTTAAAATTCATTTCGTCGAAACCCCTTTTTACATTAACTCGATATACGAGACGTATACAAAATTAATTTCTCATTCGATAAGCTCATCCTATGAGGATAAAAATACTCCGCTAAATGTACCTACTCGAACTATAAGTATATAGCTTAGGTATATCCTTCTTCGGCACGATAAGTGAAGCAATGAAGCAAACACAGGGCAGCCTCTTTGCTATAATTTATTAAGACCATCTTACGTTCGAAATTAAATTCGACACGTTTCGGCTATAAAGCGAATTTCATCAAGGTATTTCTCAAATACACTTTTCGATTAAAAGTTCCATAAAACTTGTGAAAACGTTCGTCGTCCTACAACACCTCCTCCACCTTTTCCTTCTCCTCGTGCAGCTTGTCAAAAACTTCGAACCCTGTTTCATCGTTCGATATACACAATTTATTTACTCGTACTTCCTGTTAAATAAATAAAATTTAATTTTCTTTTTCGTTTTCTCAACTGCGACGTAGACTTGCGCCTTTTTATATGAAAACAAATACCAGCGGCGGCACGTGAAAATGGCAAATACATGGAAATGGAAAAGTAAGCAAGCCTCTCCTCACCTCACCTCACTTTGTCTATACCAACCAATACTATATCCATAAAACCCATTCACCTATAGAATCGCGTATTAGATGTAGGGCTTTACGCAAAAAATCTGCCTGCGTTTAAATACACCTATACTTGGGCCATTTTTTTCTCTTTTTTTTTTTGTTCTTATAATAAAAACACCCCATCGCATGTTACTTGTATGTAATACGTACGAGTGGATCGTACTAAAGTATACGCAATTCTTACGCATATATTTAAAATGTAAACTAATCCTATTTACATATTGATAGGCGAATATTTGGAAACTACCGTCATTCATCGGACATGTTGAAAATTTACGTAATCATCGTCGCATCTTCCACTTTTCTCCTCATGCTCGCCGCAATTTCTGCACAGCCATCGATTTAAGAAACTCTCACGTACGATACAGTCTTCGAGACGACATAAGCGGAACGAATTTAACGATTCCGTAAGAGAATATACTATTTACACGGACATATTCGATATCGTACTGCGCGATTACTTCAGTATAACATATGGCTAAGCTAAATTCAGTCATCCGAGAAGAGACTTAAAGAAATCTTAATGGCATAAATGGTATGTACTTTGTATACGAAATACGCCACTCTACACACACACACACACACTCTCTCTCTCGCCATAACTACACCGTATACAATGTTGTAGGTACTATTTAAAAAGGAATCCTTTTCTAGTCGGAACCTTTTGTGGAGCTAAGGCACCAATTAAATTACGTAAAATTACCAACCGTATCGACGTATATCATTTTTTCTCACATTTCAATTTCTTTACCGTCTCGACTCGACCAACTACATACACACTGTACATTTATCATATACTACGCATACGCTATACACACGCCGCTTACAAAGTTTTTCAATCGTCTTTGTCCTAATACTGCAATGGTAGCCATTCGATATACAAAACTGTAACATAGCAAACGCTACACAGTCTTATGGTGTGCGTGACTATGTCAGCGAAATGCGCACGAAAACTTTACCAACAGTTACGCCCTATTCGCACCAACACCAGCTCTCGTATCCACACAACAAAATTCCGCGCCATTCGTTTATCTGCTGGCAACGTATCGTACTGGAGTCGAAAGAAGAAGGAAAAAAAAAACCTTTCAAAAAATCAATACAACCCGACTTTTGCGCAACCAGCTCTACGAATAATTAACATGCTTCTGGTTAATTAGACGAGAAAAAAAAATTCGATTTGGAAACTCGTTTTTTTTTTCTTCTTCTGGAAATTATAACTAAATCGATACCAACTAAAATATTCTTCAAATGCATTGTAGAGATAATAAGGTACATAATACTAGTCTACAATACACATGCATATTTAATTTAACATCATTTTAAAAAGTCTTCGTCATTAAAAGAAAAAAAAACACCCACAAACATTCTATTTTTCATCATAAAATATCCAAATCTTCATCTAAACTCCGAACAACAGCACATTATTATAATATCTTAATCGCTATAGTTTTCTCAGTCAAGCCATTCATTACACGAACCAATAATTTGCTACGAGGAATCTATTCAAAAAAATCCCACCTCCTCATTGAAAACCACAAATCATTAGCTCGTGCATCGGTCGGTCGTCTTGCAGTCGTAAAAATCATCGCTACAGAGCGAGAGAAAGAAAAACTGGCTTTTTAAAATACGTATCTACTACCAAAATAACCTTGTCTATTATACGCGGAATGAATTTCGTAGGCATGATTTACGCTAAATTTATACATATTATTCGGCGAGCTCATACAATGTTGAAAAAAGCGCAATTTTGTGCTTCGAAAACTCATCATTGCTTGAAAAATTAAATTTCAATAACATTAAAATAGACACCCAACCGAGTTAACACGACGTAATTACAGTGTATCTAATCTAAAATCTAACGTCATTTTTGATCCGTTAAAATACGACCGTGTATGCAGGTGCTTAGGTAGCTGTTTTGCCTAAACGATGTTTCCCGTTCATTAAAAATCCCATTAAGAAAATTTCCATCTTAGGGAAGTTTAAATTTAGGAAAAAAAAAAAAATTACCCATTAAATAGGCACATTATTAATTCACATTCATTTTCCACTGTACGATACCGAGATGAAGAAAATTATAGGTACCCCTTAAATTAGGCTTTTCCTCCTTTAAACAGCTCGAGTTCACACTTTTTTTTGTTTTACAACATTTGCAGGTTTCTCGACGTAATTCGCTGTACAAACAAAAACCGTATACAAGAAGGATCATGTCGTGTATGAATTATTCAAATGACTAATGATATATTTTAATAATATTCAAATTTCATCTACTTATCTTTGGATAATAAGCCAACAGCATATGGATGAGAAAACACCTTCTTATACCTTTTTCAAAAATTTTTAAAACTACCTACATCGCCATTAGTGTGTCTCTATCCACACACACAGTATACGTATAATTAAAATACTTATCTTAATTTCGAATCCATTAAGCGAAGTAAGAAAACCATGGTAACATAAAATGCTAGAGAGAGGCATATTTATGATACGAGAGATTTAATGTGTTTATACGGCAAATCGGGTTGGCAACTTTGTTTACACCACTTAAACCACAACATCGACAAAAATAGAGCGCATTTTAAAATGAATATTCATATTCTGTGAGCTGGTTCAAATGTATTTCAATCTTCGAAATGCGAAGCAAATTGGCAAATATTTTGTGGATTTATACATTTTTTTTTTTGGATTTTGCAAAAATCATTTCAACCGTAATCCGTACCTTACACTCCATCGAAATATTGAAGTTGATGAACTAAAGTCTCGTTGGATGGTAATAATGTTTTTAAATCGTAGCAATGCAGTGAGCTGCGAATTTAAAGAGATTCCTTTTTTCAAAACTCAAAATTTCCTAAGAGCATCATTTCCATAAATACCTTTTCCAACTAAGCTATTTAGCAAAAAAAAATAGGCTTGTACTGGAATGCTTGACTTATCATAATAATACATAAGCAATTTTGAAAGCTATTACTCTAGGCCATGGCGAGGGGAGAGGAAGGATTAAGATAAGAAAATCAACTGTAGAACGATATTCGGCTGATATTTGAGATTCGATGAAACGTGGATGGAACCAATATACGGTATAGTCCATTTTATTTAACTTGGCACCTGGGAGAAAATAAACAAATGCTCATTAACCAATAGAATGTCTGAAAAAGTCCAAGCCAAGGCATTCGATTGGCTGATGAGCGATTGTTTGGGCTTTTCCAAGTGTTGAATTAAATGAAACGCACGACGAAGAACCAACATGGAAAAATTGCAAAATCGCTCAAAAATCCTATGTTTTAGAATTGTAAAAGGATGCAATGAGGCGATGAAATCGAAAGCACATTTTGGATCCACATCAAATTTTAGCTCATCAATCGAAAAATAAAACAAAAATCAACTATTTACGAGACGGAAGGTAGGTAGCTAGGTACGCGATGAGATGGACCGAATTTCGATTTTTTTGAGATCTGCAAACGGTGAGGGAGGGTTCATAATAGTTGCAAAGTGACAAAATAATGTGGTAAAAATCTCAGCTTTCTAAACCAATTTTTTAAACTTTCAAACATTTTCAAAAAATCAAAAACAATTTTTTTTTGAAAACATTTTTCAAAAATGGAATTATTACACATATTTATACCCAAATTATCTTTGTTAACAAATTTTCACAATTTCCCTTTTATTAAAGGTTTTTTTTTTCAAACGTCACTTTTTGCGTTTTTTGTTATTTTCTGAAAAATCACGAAGAAATTTTTTTTTTGAGAAACTCCCTACTGAAATGAATGTAGACAGTGACATATCAATTGTCGACTTGGGGTGAGAGGGAGATTGATGAATTTTTTTTAGAAAGTAAAAAATACGTAACTTGAGCAAAACAAGGGTGAAAATTTTACAAAATTTTTAGAGTCAGGAGTCAGATAATGGGTATTTTTGACCATAAGTGCACCCAGAGATTTTTTCAGAAAAAGGGTAAACTTGAAGACTTGAACATAGCAAGGGCAAAATTTTGAAAAAAATCATATTTTTAAACCATAAAAATTGCTTTTTTCGAAGTTTGGGTGTCAAATTTTGAAGGCTCATTGAAAAAATGATGTGCTTTAAATAAATCAGCGTAAATGTAAAAAACGTTCAATTTTTCACGCATGAGCGAGGGCTATAGCCCCGGTAGCCCCCCCCCCCACCACACTTGGATGCGCCACTGATTTTGACATATTTCTAAGCTTTAAAATAATGTTAAATTTCACTATTTTTTTACGTTTAAAAATTAATTTTCACGAGGAAAAATTTTTCTGGGGTTTTTGTCCCTAACCCCCTCTTTCCTCTCCTTGTTTTTATGCCACTGAATGTATGATATCAAGACGATTATGCGCAATATTTCAAAAATTGAAAAAAAATACTTTTCTAGAAAAATTTCATCAAAAAGAATGTATCTATTTCATCTGTTTTAGACCCTCAAAAGCAATTATTCACTTTTTTCTTTTTTTTGAACCACTTATACTGTAATTTTGTATTCGGGGATGTTTGAGACCCTCTGAAAAGAGTTTAAGCAACGCAAACCCACCTTAGAAGAACAAAGGTGCTTTGACCAGAGATAATTCTCACTCAGGCATAATAAATAATATTGTCAATACAAGCTTATAGATGAAATTCGAGTATGGTCAATATCAGCGAACTGTTCACCAATATAAGTTTAGAGTGTAATTGTTCCAAAAAATGGTTTAAAATTGGCATTGGCAAATATTCTCAGCGCAAAACTTTCATTTAAAAATAAACATAAGCTATACTAGGCAGGTAGGTACAGCGAATATCAGAAAACATAATAGAAAAATCTTCAATTTCTCTTCACCTTCTCCAACCAATAACCACTCCCTCCTCTTTAAATTAATCTTTTTACAACTTGTTTCCTCTTTTCAAGCCACCGAAACCGTTTAATTCGCATATAGATATGTACATCCATTTTTGCGGGCGTAAATTACATAAACGTGAACCTTTATCGTCAATTAATGACCGAGTAGGTAGTAGACGAGGCAGTGTGATCGCGGCCAATTCACTAAAAAGCTACACGTTTGATTTAGAAATACCAAATTGGAATCCAGCCAGTATTTCATAAGGAAACAATCGTTCGCATTTACGTTTCATGTCAGTCGTAGGCTACGTCACATTTTATCTGAAATATATTTAAAAATTCTTTTACGCGTTTACCATTATGAAGAAAATTTCTTTGAAGTCACGCCGTCGACATGTATTTACTTTTATTTACACGTGCCCATACTTTTGTACGTACAGTATATTTTCACTTGCTATAGGTACCTAGTATTCCTGATTATTATCAATTTTCATACACGTACATGTACCTGACCCAATACATAGTACGCAGTAAACAATAAATACACGAGCTTGTGAAAACTTTTTTCTTCAACTTTTAAAACAATTCATTTCATAAGCAATCTATATTTACGAATGGGAATTTCCATAAATTTGTAGTTTGCCAATCTTTTCTTTATACGCTTTTCAATCGAATACGTACATAAAATTTAATCTTTTTTCAACGACATGTTTAGCAATTGTGCTCGTAAGAGTGCTTCGCATACAAAAAAAAAAAAAAATAGCACCAGGGTAGGAGTACATCGGAGAGAAGTTCTTCTCTAATTTTCTATAAGTAGTCGCTCTTTTTTGTACAGAAGGGAGCAAGATTTCTTGGCCCTATTAAAGTATACAAGCTCTATACATTTATAGAACGTTCGTTCAAGCACGCATAATAGTTTATCCGAAGTTTTACGCGTGTTCATCATATTTTCCTTCGTCGTTTGAAAAACATGTTACTCGTGTTCGTTCTAGAAAGTTTCAAAAATGGCAAAAGCGCCTTTCTGTCGTCATTGCTGCAGTACACAATATCACCGTCTCAAAATACTATGGCGTTCGATTTTAGGTCATAACAATTCCATAAACTTTTCCAGCTCTCGATACCGCACAAATTGGATAATCTTCTTAAATATACAGATGATAGAATTTGTTATACACATATATATATATATATACGCTGCATGTATCATATAAAACATACTTAGATTACTTACATTAGGGTGGATCGAGAAAAAAAACATACTTCGGATTTTGACCAAACTCATGTAGGTGGTTGACTAGGAGTTGAAACCCCACTATACAAAATTTTATGACCCCAACTCAAAGAGATGTGGAACTATGGGTCTTCAAAGTAGGCTCGTTTTCGAATAAAACGTTTTTTTTTGTCATTTTTACCCCTAAAAGTGGTATAGACCCCGGTCACAGAGCTGAAAAAGGCGATTTGAGTTTCTGCGTTTCTTTGTATCATTGACATATCGACCTGATACTACCCATAACTACGTACCGGAGGGGGAAGGGGAGTTAAAGTGTTGCAAATCGTAAAAATTGGCATTTTTTATTTTTCAAAAAAACACAAAAAAGAGGCTTTTTACCATGATAATGGGTCCAAAAAATTATTTCAGTCTAGAAAAAATAATTCCCATTGAAATTGCTCAGAATTTTCACGTTGCAGGGCAGCCAACTAAAAAAGGTATTTTTAGGGGTTAAAATTGAAAATTTTAATTTTGAATATGAACTATACAATTATAAACAATTTTTGGCGACAAATTGGGGAGGAGGTGACAGGTAATGTGGCATAAACCAGTAAGTAGCAAAATGACCATATCCAAAATTTATAACGCAATACTTTTAGGTCTATATATTTATTTTATTTTATTTTTTTTACTTTTTTATTTAACTGGGCGTACTTTTTTTTTGATAACTAAGGCAATAATTTCAAAGAACTTGGAATTAGGAGGTTGGCTGCCTTGCAACGAGAAACTTTAGGACAATTTCAATTGGAATTTACTTTTCTAAGGTAAACCATTTTTTTTAGACCCATTTTTTGAGGTAAAAAGTATTTTATGGTGTTTTTTTGAAAAATAAAAAATGTTGATTTTTATCATCTGCAACTTTTCAATACCCCCCCCCCCCCCCCC
>FIZR01004141.1:26449-72352 GCA_900060175.1 Ferrisia virgata
TTTTTTTGAAAAAAAAAAAAGGTTTTTTTTTTTCTCTTGCAATTTTTCAACCCCCCCCCCCCCCCGTAGATGATTATAAGTGGTGGTACTAGATCGAGATGCCAATGGTATAGGAAGACGCAGAAACTCATATTGCACCTTTTCAACTCAATGACGAAGATCTAACGCCACTTTTAGGGGGTAAAAATGACAAAAAACGACTTTTTCGAAAATGACCACCCTTTGAAGATTCATTGCTTCCATTTACCTTTGAGCTAGATTTACAAAGTTTTGTACAGTAGGGTTCTGCAATCGGCGAGGTCACAATATGAATTCAAAAGAATTTGGTAAAAATTCCAGGCCTACTAACTCAATTTTTTAAACTTGCAAACTCACTTAAAGCTAAAAATTTTCAAAACTTTATAAAAATGGAATTGTTACACATATTTTAACTCAAAATGATCACTTTTGGAAAATTTTTGCCATTTTCCTTTTTTTCAGGGTGTTTTATAAACGATTTTCTGAAAAGCTATGAAAATTTTTTTTTGAAAAACATCCTTCTGTAATGAATGTAGGACATAAGTTTTATATGATTCAGTGCGATATTTCAATTACATTTCCCATAAACGATTTTTCGAGGGTGCTTGACGAATGGTTTTTTCGTATTTTTTCTAGAATTTTTTCACATAATTACATTTTTTTTTTTCAATAAATCTTTTGTAAAATAAAGCCGAGTACAATTACTTTCGTCCATTCAAGATCTATTTTCGCCACTTTTGCCCTTTTCAGAGGTTCTAAATTGGTATTCTAGCATACAAAAATGCATTATAAAGGGCCTAAAAAAAGAGAAAAAAATAAAAATTTTCCTACTAGAGTCTGAAATAGATGAAACGTGTACTTCGTGATAAAATTTTTTTCGAAAAATCATTTTCTCAATTTTTAAGGTTATTTCAGAATAATGAAAAACGACATTTTTGGGGTGACTGAAAAATCATCCATGGTGGATAAAATTGAAATATTGGACTTAATCATCTACAATGGGTGTCTTGAATCCGTTTCAGGGGGTGCTCTCTAAAAAAATTCTTTTATAGTTTTTCAGAAAATCGCGAAAAAACGTAAAAAATGGCATTTTTTAAAAACCCCAGAAAAAAGCGGAGATGACAGAAAATTCTCCAACAATGATCATTTTAAGTTCTAAAATGTATAGTAATTCCATTTTTGAAAATTTTCGAATTTTTAAGTGAGTTTAGCAAGTTTAAAAAACTGATTTAGGGGGCTAAAATTTTTACCACATCGTTCCAAGGTTATTTCACAATCATTGCGACCCCAGCGTTTGTAGATTTCCAAAAAAAAAAAAAAGTAAAATTAAACCCACCCATATCAACCATCTACTCACGAGTTTGGTCAAAATCCGAGGTACGTTTTCTTTTCTCAATCCACCCTAACATATATTATAGTCAATTCCTATAAACCACGGTTAGCTTTTCTTCGTTCCAGCTCAGCATATAATACCTACATATTACTTTATTAGGTAAAATTTACATAATGCAATATTCCTTAAAAGAAAAAAAATCCTCATAACGAATACGACACATATATGTATGCTTATCCAGCGTTGAAAATATCCCTCTCCAGGGAAACGAGCTGTATGTCCAATATCACCATTTCAGGCACAGCTTTTGGTTCACATACCAGTAACTTTCTTCGTCTGCTTTTTTTTTTTTTTTTTTTTTTTGCAAAATATACAAACTTTTTACGTTGTTTTATATTCTAGCACGGTCGTTTTGCGAGCTGCCAACGAAAATTGTATACAAGCGTCGTTTTGTAAACTTTACTACCTACTACATATACCAAAGGAACACCCCTACCTCGTCGCCGGTTCCGCATTTATATTAAATTTCCTCGAACCAGCACCTTAGAATTTTATGAACGCCCTTCTAAATTACCTCGTTTTAAAGCTTGTAACTTCGCAACAAACGACTCATTTCGCTTTAAAAATTTCTTCCCTATCTTCCTATCCTATCGTCGTCTTTTCTTCGTTTTTTTTTTTTCGTACACTATATTTTCGCAACCGAGCCGGTGCCACACCGGTATACACTGCAAGTGTTGACGATAAACCTTTATAAATGTCGGCTAACGATGAGCACAAGCGCGGAGCAGCCAGCATATACTAAATATACGAGGAAAACGCCTTGGCTAATGGATACTTTGGCGAGCTTCCGTGCTAAAATACCTACTACCTACTCTATAAGCTGCGTAGTGCAAATTCCACGATGAAGTACCCCGTACGCGTAAATTTTCTCTACTCTTCGTCGTATACAAAATATCACGTTATTAGCTATACTACTGATGCTACTTACTACAACGCCAAGCTAATGGAGATATCCACCAGTTAACGCCATTGTCGTAGAAAGCTAGGTACCTTATACTATTTATATAGGCTTACTACGTGAAAATTCATAATCACCGTATTTTCGCGGAGCCTACTCTATGTACTCGCTGTATTTTTACGACAACTATTCTTCTTCTTCTTCTTCTTCTCCATCTTCTTTCGTTAAATTAGGCTACAAAATATACTATATAAGTATAGGTACGCTTATCCACGTTTCGTTGATATTTTATGCTTACCTTTTTCTCTCTTACCCTTTCTATTCATTTATTGCTTATACCTTCGTATACTATTTCGCTTGAAAACTACGTATCCTTATAGGCACCTTCTTACACCTTCGTACATATAACTTATCTAAATTTTAATTACCTTACGCCTGATAAATGTATACTTAAAACTTGCATACGCGTATTTCGTTTTTAAAAACATGGGGCGAATTTAATCTCATCATTGGGGAATATGTTTCTCCTCTCATTTATGGTACAGGATCTTCGTATTTTATATACGCATTATACGTATACATGTAGGCATATTTACACATATACGCGGGTGCTTTTTACACGCACCTCCCGAGTGTATTCTTATTACGTACATATGTAATTGTATTTCGCTCTTAAAACACGTCAACTTCAAGGTGGGTGGCACATATTTGCGATTTTGCATAAAGTCATGGAAGCGGTGCGGCGCCTCCGATGTAGGCAAAATGTACGTTTGCACTTTTCTCAAAGAGCATTCCAACATTCGTTTTAGATACGCGAGCCATTAACGTAATTATCTATTATTCGCCGTGTAAATCGGTTTACCGAGAACAAATTTTAAAACCGGTGTGACAACACGTAAATATATATATATGTAGTGCAGATAAGGAGATACGAGTACACTAACTTCACAGGCATATAAGTATATAAGATGGGTAACATACACGCGTCCGCGTTCGTCCGCCATTCTTTCATCAGTACCAGTATTTTATAATATAATCTCGTCCATATACTATGATAATTTTTCCACTGCACATCAAGTTAATACTTACTACATTTAAAAATATGCAAATCACAAATGAGGGCTTTCTATTTTCAACATCGTATTCTTAATGCTTAAATCTTGTCATCTGCGGCGCTCAAATAAAACGTATCGAGCCTAAATTCGTTCACTCTGATTGCATCGATAGGTTCGAAAAAATCAGTATTTTTGTATCGTCCGAATGTCTCCGAAAATGTGGGACAAACGCGAAACATAAACGTAAACATGTCCGATATACTTATAGTTTTGACCACTCCTCTACATACCTATCTATACATATATTGGTGTGTACACGAAGAGTCTCCGAATGCATACAGTCTTTTGTACTGATATAAGCCACCGCTGTTCTTCGAGCTGTTTTCGTCATCTATAAACATCTTCAATTTATTGTTACGTTGGTACTACTCGTACATGTACGTGTGAGGATCGCATAACAGTAAATTGTTTTCTTTAGTAAAAGGCGTGTTTGTGTTGGTGTCCATTCCAGTTCGGATTCTAGGACGAAAAACTCTACCTAACGGTAGATCGTCGATGACTCTTTTTGATGTCATGTCGCTTCGAAAAGGGCAAAAAGTACGATGTTTAATATAACGGTGTCGATGTCCTTTTTTTTTCTTTTCCATTTATTTGACTCGAACGCGACGTGATTAAAAAGGTTCAATAAGATGTGTTGAAATGATTTGTGGAAATTAAATGAGTATCTATCTCGAATCTGCAGTTGTATATATAGTTTTTTCGTAGCACGTAACACGAAAAAAAACTAGTATCAATGTTTTCCTACGAATGGCCTGGATTTTGCATCACTTTTCTCTCAATGTATCGAAATATGAATAAAAAATTGTTTCAAATCTTGATTTCTGATTTATAGTTATTTCGAAAAAAATTTCTAGAAAAGTCAGATAGATATCCAATATTAGTCAATTGATTGTTACAAGAATATAGAAGATATGCATTTTTATACGTAGCAGTCAAATATGTTGATTTATGCTAAAACATCGAAACAAAAATATTACTGCTCAATCTTCAACCTTCTCAATACTCATGTGCCATTTTCTATAAAAAGAGGAAAAAATACAGATAATTTCTACCACTCCTTCAAATTTCCAAGGTGAGACCTATCAGACATTTGACTATTTTTTCATTCACGTAGGTACCAAAAAACAGTGCATTACTCAGGTAAAATTTACATATGGTAAACTAGCATAGAATCATTTTTTTGGTTTCATTTTCAGGATGTCTTCTAAGATGAGCCGAATTCTGCTTTTTTTTAGAAATTTTCAAACGGCAGAATCACAATAGTGGCGAAATTACGTCAAAAGGATGTAGCAAAAATTTCAGTCTTTTGACTCAATTTTTTAAACTTGCAAAATTCAGGTTGAAAATTTCCAAAAAATTTTTCCAAAAATTGAATTATCATACATATTTGAACTCAAAATGATCATTGGCGACAAGTTTTCATAGTTACCTCTCTTTACAGGGGTTTTTCAAGAATATCACTTATTGCATTTCTCCACGATTTTCTGAAAAGTTATGAAAGACATTTTTTTGAAAAACAGCCTTCTGAAATGAATGTAGGACATTAATTTTAGATGATTTAGTGCAATATTTCAATTTTATTCACCATTTTCCATTTTTCAGGGGTGCTTGAAGAATATGTTTTTTCAAAAAAATTTTCTCACTATTAAAAATTTTTTTACCTGAAAATTCTTGGTAAAATAGACCGAGTACACTAACCTTCGTCCATTTAAGATCTGTTATCCCCACTTTTACACTTTTCCGGGGGTTTCAATTGGTATTTCAGCATATAAAAGTACAATAAAAATGGCTCAAAAAAACTACAACAATAAAAAATTGCCTTCGAAAGATAAAACAGATAAAATGTGTCTTTTTTGATAAGAATCTAGGTGGAAACGACTTTTTTTTCAATTTTTTAGATACCCATTTCAAAAGATGGGAAAAATAATTATTTTTGAGCGTCCCTGAAAAATGGTCTGTGGTGGAAAAATTAAAATATTGTGCTTAATCATCTGAAATCGATGTCTAAATCCATTTCAGGTGAGTGCTTTTCAAAAAAAAATTTCCTTCATAGTTTTTCAAAAAACCAAAAAAAAATTCAAAAAGTGACGTTGCATCTTCTTTCATTTTTCGTTGCATAATAAGCCATATAACCTGGCACTGAAATGCTCAGTCGGAGAATTAACCTGACGGATACTCTATCCTCTACTTATCACCCCCCCCTCCCCAATAAGAAAATTGATTTTTTAGGCATGTTCTTGCTTTTAAAAATTGGTTGCCATTTACAGCACTTTTAAAATTTTGAAACACCGTTAAAACAAGAAAAAAAGTTGAGGGTACAATTTCATATATTTTACTCTACTTTAATTACATTTTTCTCCATTTTTGACTACTTCGAGGGCCCCTTCAAACATCAAGTTCAGGAAATCGTACTAGACATGTGTGGGAGGGAGGGGGAGATGCTAGCATGTTTTTAAAAATTCCGAGGGCTAGAACGGAGCAAAAATTTTACAAAATATCAAGAATGAAGAGTCTAAAAATGAGGTCAAGCTTATCTTGAAGTTGTACTTGAAGATTACATTTTACTGTTTTTTCACGTGATAGAACATGTTGGAAAGAAATGCTCTAGGGAGGTTCAAATTTTTCTGTGTTTGGCTTCGGAATAAATAATACTAAAAAAAAATACAGCGAACATTTCAAATAATACAAATATTAATAACGCTAAAAACAAAGATTCACTAAAGAATTATTTATAATTTGCATTGAAAATTTTTGAACAAAATTCATGACTTTCATGACCTCGAGACACTGCGATTTTCAACATGACAATCAAAATAATGACGAAAATCAAAAATGTTGTTACGTAATACGAATATTTTACCACACAAATAAGAAAAAATATTTCCCCAGTCAACAGTTTGCTTTTTTTAGGGTTTTTTTCGAGAAGTACTTTTTTTGTACGATACTGAAGTTCCTTCTGCTTATGAACCACCATTCTTCCTCTGTAAAGCCAAAAAAATCTTGAAAAACGAAAAAAAATTCAAAAAATTTTTAATTAAGCTTTTTAACGCTATTACAACTACAAGAGTATGATCAATTATACGTTCAGCATTTCTCTGGAAAAACACCACACAACCTTCTCGTACATTGTTTTAGCAATGCAAGTCCAAAACTGACAGGCTATTACCAGCGTAGGAGCCCAAAACTGATCACTTATTTTCAATCAAATGTTTCTTGATTAAAACCATACTTCGTGTTTATTTTGATTTTTCAAAAAATAAAAAATTTCAAACTTTGAATCTACAAAATTTATTTTTCATCCGGGCTTGGTATTCATCACGATCAGAATATAAAGAAGAGACCAACATGAACATTTTACACAATTATAAAAATTTATATTGATGCTGGAAGCTTTCTCAGACATTCATCCGAACATTTATAATTAAGTACACGTATAAGTACATTTATCTGAGTCCGGATTAAAATACAAATTAAGTGAAAGTATTCGACTAGCACAGCTAAAGTAAAAATGTAGGAAAATGAAATTCAAAAGAATTTATAAAATACCTCATAGTACGAAGAATATGTTCCGGGATGAACATCTCTGTATTCCACAGTAACCCCCCGAACTCTAAGCACATCACTTTCAACCACACACCAGAATCGTATACATTCAGTCATCATTTTACAGCTGGTAATCATTTTTTCACCATCACGATAGTCACGAATGATGCATGAAACAAGGTCATATGTCAATATAACTCCCACGATCGCTTTCTGCCTTACAATTAGAAATTATAACCCACATACGAATGTTTTAATTCAATTAAACTTGAATTTCAAAATTATTGAGCTTAGTGAGAAATGAAATACGAACAAATGTTTGCATATGAATTTCGATAAATCGAGTATCGATTCTTCGACGGAAACGTTCTACGTACGTAGGCTTTCTCACAGATTTTCTATAAGTTAACCTCAAAGCTCGTTTAACGATCAACATTCAATTCCGTGCATGGTATTTTTCTCGCTCGATTTATATAATTCATTCTCACTTCCGCTCTTCTGCCTTCTGCCTATACATGTCTCGTACATATGAATTTGCCGCCATCAAAAAGCCTCCTTGCGCTAAGATTTGCACAAATCGTCGGCACAGCTAAAAGAATCCGTTTGCAGAGTATAGACTTCGCATACATATATATATACCTATATACATATGTATATATACATGTAGATGTAATTGGCATTTGACTTTATTAGTGCGTCGCGTCAAAGACCATATGTATACAGCACGTCGCCCACCTCGTCAACCAGTTGGAAAAATGATCGTTAATGAATATGTATTACCAGTCTTTATTGCACGTCGTGCCAGCCAAAAGATCATTTCGTTGATAAAAAATGTATCCATCGCGATTACACGTGTTCGTACTGTACAATTTTGTAAAAATTATAACAAACTGAAGACTTCGCATTTCCGCAAACTTCGTTTCGATTTCGACACATCAATACCATTAGCCATCGTCGTTGATACCAGAAGCTAATCAGACGTATAAATTACACACATATATCGAATCGATACATTAGCCAGACAAATGTTGCGGGAAAAAAATCTCTTTTGATGATTCCGGCCAAAAAAAAAAAAAACGAACCTATGAGCGGACCTGACTACCTGCATATTTGAGTTCATAAGCTCGCTGATGAATTAACCCCGCACCGATATGCAAATCAACTTAATCTGTTGGCTTCGATACATTACTATGCTAAATAGGTTTCGTATCTATCGTATATATATAGCAGCAGTTTTATCGAAACGAAGAAAATTTCTTTTGATGGCTTTCATTTAAAAAAAAGTACTCCGGGTGGCCGTTAAATTCTCGCAGTAACGGCGAAAATTTTGCCATTTTCTCGTTTCCACGCAGTCGAACAGTTTCCCAGTATATCCATTTACATAATTGAGCTTTTTCTTTCGCTCGAAAGGCTTTTATTTCATCTCATCTGCGAAAACTAAATTTTCGCGCAGCGTTCGTACACTATAACCGCAGTGAAATTTGCTAGTATTTTTTTTTCTCGTACTTATTTTCTTCTTTCCTCTTTTTTTCTCCCCCCCCCCTCACTCATCCAATATATAATATACTTTTATATGGCGAACATTTCGTCGACTTTCATTTACCGAATACGAATTTTCTCATCCGCTGCTGTCTAACTCGTAAAAATAAAAGCAAAAGAAAACCTCTTCGAAACGAAATTTTCAACTATGAGGCTGTTTTTCGATTCGGGCCTCTTTTCTTTTTATTGTTAATTTAAGAATATTGTAATTTTAGTAATGCAATGCCGCCTCTGCGAATGTCGATCCGGCTCGAGCTTGCGAGCAATTCCATTTTATACGCAAGGCTAAGCATAATTTTCATCAAAGTATTTACTACGCGGCATTAGATTGGTATAAAATGGATGAAGTTGCACTTCGTTAATAATATAACAAAGTCTGAACGTTAATCTGATGATGAAAATTTATAATTCAAATACAGTACGTTTTTAAAACCAGCCATTGAACGAATAACAGGCGAGTATAAGCTCATTAAATTTTTTCTCATATTAACTTCGGTATATGCCTAATTTTAAAATTTCTTCACGTCGTGTCACTCTGAAATATCTTAATTACAACCACTACGAGTCACCAAAACTTCTCAACAACACATGTGCCATAATAGCCTAGCAAGCATGAAGAAAAGGCGGAGTTTAATAAACTCGGCCATAATTTAAATGTAAACCGTCTAAACATCGCGTAAAACTACGCACCAAGAACGGCTATATATTTTTCAAAAATTAGAGATTCTATTTCGTAGAACCGCCCTTTTTCTTATTGAATTTAGCGAAAAAGGCACGTTGCCGTAAGCACGACTATTACATTGTTCTTAAAAGAAGGAAAAAAATACACGCAAATGCGTAATTCTTCATCTATATGTGACAAGACCACCCACCATATTGGTTAAATGAAACAAAATCCTATTCGGGTACCACGAAGATGTTCTTCAAAACTGGTTTATTTTTCTTTTAAATGGCTGCATCGAATACCCTTGATTACGATAGGTGCTAATATTAATATACAAATCTTGCAATCGATGAGAGATTTTGAATAATGTAAATAAATATTATGAACAAAATACATATTGGAATATAAATGATAAAATCCAATACGATTTTTTTTAATATAATTTCAAATCGATGATTATAAACAAAAAATATAAGCTATGGGTTCGAAGAGTTCAACCTCAAAAACTCCAACAAAATATGGAAATAATGATCAAACTTAAACGTGCAGGAGTGATTCATGTTAGACATGACACTATATGACTTTTTCTCAACCTTTCCATCTCACATACACATTTCTTTTGTTTTTACTCTCGTTAACTCTTTCTCTGATCATAAAATTTATTATAATTACATAATGAACTTCAGATTGAAATTATTCATATTTTCACAGACATACTGATCAACGATTGCCACACATTTCACCATGTTTAAAGGACCGCAGTGGCCAAAGGTTACTTTACATGGTGACTTCACAATACAGATTCATTTAGCCACCATTGCTTTTAGGCATCAGATCAGTCGTATGAAAAATTATGAATAAAATTAGGTACTCAAATATAATTTTAACGCACCAAAGATGTAAAAAATGAAAAATTACTCAAAAATAGCAAATTCTTGGAGAAAAAAACTCACAATCTCATTTCGAAGCCATGGAGACATGGAAAAGCGAAAAAAATCCACCTTCAGAGAGTGAAATCATGGAAAAAAACCTTCTCAATACAACTCAAACAATTACAAAAAGCTAAAAAAATTGGGTAAAAATTGAAAAAAAAAATACGGAAAAAATCGTTGAAAATCATCGAAAATTGAGTAAAAATTTGACAGATATGAGTGAAAAACGCAAAAAATTGATCAAAAAACAAGATAAAATGTTGAAAAATAACTGAAAATTCAACTTTAATGTGAAAAAAAATCGTTAAAATCATTGAACATTAGGTAAAAATTTCACAATAATTGGTAAACTGCAAAAAATTGATCAAAACTTACGCAAATATGTTGAAAAATCAGTGAAAGTTGACCAAAATTATAAATAAATCGTTGATAATCATCAAAAATTTGGAAAAATTTGATAAAAAAGGTTGAAAATTGTCCTTAATTATTAATAAATTGTTAAAAATGATCTAAAATTAGTTAAAACATTTAACTAAAATTGATTAAAAGTGCAAAACATTTATCAAAAATCACGAAAAAAAAGTAGAGCAATAGGTGAAAATTAACCTAAAATATGAAAAAAATTATTGAAAATCATCGAAAATTGAATAATAATTTGACTAAAATTGGTAAAAAGTGCCAAAAATTAATTAAAGATCACGAAAAAATTCTGAAAAATTTGTGAAAATTGGCATAAAATATGAAAAAAATTATTGAAAATCGTCCATAAACGGGTCAAAATTTGAAAAAAAGGGTGAAAAGTTCTGAAAATTCATCAAAAGGCATGAAAAATTTTAAAAACTTGTAAAAACTGACTAGAATTAGCAAGAAATTCGTTGAAAATTGGCATAAATTTGACAAAATTGACTGAAAATTGGCCTAAATTACAAAAAAAAATTGTGAAAAATTATTGAAAATTGATCAAAAAATTTACCAAAATGGGTAATAAGTGAAGAAAGTGAATCAAAAATAATGAAAACATGTTGAAAAATGAGTGAAAATTAATCAAAATTATAAAAAAAATTGTTTAAAATTATTCAAAAGTGATTAAAAAATCGACAAAAATGCTTAAAAAGTAAAAAAAACTTATCAAGAATCTCGAAAAAACGTTGAAAATTATCAAAAATTGGATAAAATTTTAACAAAAGTGCTTGTAAGGGGCAAAAAATTGATCAAAAATAAAAAAGTGGCAAGAAATGGCGCCGATTTTACTTGACTTTCAAAATTTTTTCATGATTTTTGATTCATTTTCTCAACTTGTTACGTGCTTTTACCACATTTTTACCTTATTTTCGTTGGTTTTCAATATTTTTTTTTTACTTTTGATCAATTTTTTGCCCCTTACACGCATTTTTGTCAAATTCTTATTCAATTTTCAATGATTTTCACCTACTTTTGGCATACTTTGGGTTAATTTTTACTCATTTTTCACGCATTTGTTCATGAGTTATAATCAATTTTTTGCACTTTTTACTCATTTTCGTCAAATTTTAATTAAATTTTCAAAGATTTTCAACTATTTCTTTCATATATTAAATCCATTTTCACACATTTCTCAATATTTTTGCATAAGTTTTGATTAATTTTATAAACTTTTTACGCATTTTTACCTACAATTTTTCTCATATATTAGGTCAGTGTTTACCATTTTTCCATCCTTTTTTCTTATTTCTAATCAATTTTATGCACTTTTTATTCCTTTTTGTCAAATATTTACGCAATTTTCAAAGATTTTCAACTACTTTTTTCATATTTTAGGTAAATTTTCAGTCATTCCTTAATATTTTTTCATGATTTTTGATTAATTTTCTGAACTTTATACCCACCTAATTATTGATAATTTTCAACAATTTTTTTTACTACTTTTGGTCAAATTTCACCCATTTTTCAATATTTTTTCGTGATTAATGAATTTGAAGAAATATCAAATGTTAAATACCGAGTATGGAAATTTATACTCCAATGAATTTTGAGATGTATTCGGTAAATCTTCAAGTTTTTATTTTAGCATTACATATTCATGATTTTAAAAATTTTCCCTGGAAGTAAAGAAATGTTTTGAGCTATTTTTTCTCAACAGCTGAAATGATGCAAAAAAATTTCCAAAAAAAAAAACTATTCAAAAAACATAAGTTTTACATTTCTTTAATTTTTCTCACATTTACAATATGACAATGATTCTTCCATACGTATTGCTTCCAAGCACAGTCCAACTTATTTCTCATCAATAATTCAAGATAAGGGGATGAAAATGGATTCATCGAACATGGCATAGAATGACAGGTTCGATTCACATTGTAGACTTTTTTTCTCCTCTTCATCTCGCTCGCTACATACGTATATTCAACAACCTTCGGAATAAATATGTATGTACTAAATGTATTGCAGACTTCCAGACTAAAAGATATCGACAATGTTGCATTTGAAGCGTATTTCTGTCTGCACCATTTATTATTGAGAAAACGTTGAAATATATAAATACATATACAAGAATATCGAACCCTTATGCCGCATGTATATACATTGTATATGTATATCGTATACACAGATGCCAAAATAATAATACTACCACATAAATTTTCATAACGCACTTCGCCACTCGACGACGCGTATATGTATAGCAACGTCGTGCAAGTTTAATCAACTAGAACGGTATTTTAGTCCATTGAGAAATGTTGTTGGCTTCTCTACTCGCACACTGCATTGCATATATACTTCGCTTACTACTATATGCACCATGTATGGTGAACTTTGAAAAAACGTGTAATCAAACCAATAGTACTGGTGTCGTACCCCATTAGCTTAATTTATATTTAGTACTGGTACTCACGTCCGTTGTATGGAATAGGAGACATTGTTGTTGCTGTTTCACTATGGCAAAGGTTGAAGAAAAACTATAGTCATTATACGATGTTTTGGTACATTAGACGAGAGAAAAATATATCGTAAAAAAAATAGACAAAGAAATACAAGAAGAAATTGAGAAAGAAATACATATAAACTCGATTAAAATAATGTCTATCATACGAATGTTTCAGCCGTTGAATACGTAAATGGGCGACAATATCGTAAATAACAACTCGACCGAAATACCAGTTCGTCATTTGAGCGAGAGAATTTAAACGTCGCGTCGTGTCGTCTCTTGCTGGAAAACGAGCGCAGTAAATTTTTAAAGAAAATAAAAAAAAACGTTTTAGTCGCGACGAGTATTCGTTCAGAGGACAATTTTCTGTGTACGACCAAAATTAATTGGAAACATCGATCGGATACGTGATATGGTAGCGATGAAATTTATCTGCGTATAAATCCGATTCCAAATGCAGGTACAGGTAGGTGGCTTGAGCATATATGTACATATGTTGGTAGTATGCATAACATGACCGTGTGTGGTGGTGTAAAGAATTGACATCGACAAATTTTCATTAAGAACGGAATTCCAAGAAAATTCAAATAGATGTGTGAGCGAGATTAGCATATTAAGTCGTGCTGTTTCTAGAATTGACCCCTAACTTGGAGCTGCGTAACATTGTATCACAAATTTCGGACCGCAATAAAATAACAAATTATTTTATCATAAATTTTCATTTAAAATGATAAGAAGATGAAAAACGCTACGAACGGAAACATCGCGTGATTTTATTACGACGATTATGCCACCATAAATTCAACCGTCACGCGATAGCTGATCAGATTTTATACAAAGGGTTTCGCTCTCTTGGCGATTTTTTTTCCTCTTGGTAAGGTGGAGGCGTGAAACTTTCGAAGTTTTTGCAACGAAATAAATTATTGATATAATTATTTTGGATTTTGAAGAGAAGAAAATATTGTTCTTCTTGACAGAATATCGAAATTTACGAAGCTTCAAAAAATTCGAACAAGTATCTAGCTAAGCTACCAACTTAGTCGTAATCGTAATGAATACACATAAACATATGCAAGAAAACCGAGCTCTTGATAAATTTCAAAAAAAAATTACCAAGACAAAGGACCAATGCAACAAATTAATTCATCCTTCTCTCCCTACTCCCTTTGCATTGACTATCATAACAAAATCCATATTTTTCCATCATTACTCGTCAGTAACATCCGCATCCGTCAAACAAACGACAAACCTTTCTTGCAAACACTTTCGAACTTGAATTCAGACAAATCTACAGGTATTATAATGATAAGAACCTCGACTAAAATATTTACATTCTCACATAAACCACTCTAATTCAGTAACTAACCAGAACCGCATAATAAAGTTAATTTACGACGATATTACCAATTCCATAAAACATTTTACGCGATTCCAAGTGTAAACATCCGTCCGTCGGTTATTGTTACCGTTTAAAATAATATAAAAAAAAAATACACACACATCGCCGCCACTTAATAGTCAATAAATCACCTCGAACAGATCAAATTCATCGCTCGTGATTTAACACTTTCTCGATAAAGTTACCATCAATAAAATCTTGCTTATTTAGAAAAACTCTTCTTTTTTTTTCCCCCGAAAATAAAACCACACAAATAAAGAGAAAAATTGCATAGCTCAAATAAAAACGCATACAACTTGATCGAATTTGCAGAACCAAATGGAAAGAAAAACGAGTCAGGTTTTCACCTCCTGACTCAGTATGGGGTAAACTTTACTTTACATTAAACAGAAAATAACGTCATCATTTGCTGGCTAATGAAAATAATTCGTTACCGTAATTTCATTCTACAAATACAAATACTTCGTGTAATTGGCCTTACACGTGTATTAACTATATATACCTAAACCTATATGCAATACCTTGCACTTACCACGGCAAACCTCTTTCCCTCTTGTCTTAATTTGAACACGCGATATAAGAAAAAAAAATTAAAAAAACGAAAAATATCCAATGTTTTTGTATACTTACGTAAATTAGTTCTTATTCGAAGAAATTCTATACTCGAAAATTTGTTAAAATGTTTTTTAAAAAAACTACTCGTCGATGAAATTACATCATATAGTATAATTGATTTATGGCAATATGAAATATATATAATTATTAATATTGCTGGTGTATTTCTTGCAGGCGTGAGTCAACCTTTAACTAGAAGAACCCAAAATAACAGCATGCAGAAATGACGATCGATATGCGGAAAAAAACCAACTTGCCTTTTAAACTAAAATTAAAAACGTACAAAATATCCGCGTACGAGCGGACAGGTATTAATGATAAAAATCATGCATGTCTTTTAGATCGATTGAAAATAAGCGTAAAAGCACGCGCAAATAATACGTGTACCATCGATAACCGGTTGTTATGTTTTCTCGGGCACTTTTCCGGATGCAGGTCGTACATACGTGCAGTTAGAAAATTCCAATTTTTCTATCCTTCGAAATGTAATTGACGAAAATACCTGGCATTGTTTTGAATGCAGTTCTATAATTTTTCTTTTTAAAACCAGAACTATCCGTATGTACCATAGAAGAATTTCCAGAAAGTCTATTCTTTACCTACTCAGATCATTACAAACTGATATCATATTTTTAAATAAAATTTATTACGTTCTGTTTGTTTCATTTCAACAAATATGTACATTATACTGGTATTACTGGTAAGTACTCTTATTATCATTGAAAATTGCGACGGAATTTGGCAACGTCCTTCATAAACTAGGTATATGTATCATTCATCACGAAACACAAAAAAAAAACCTCACCAACTTGTACTTACTCGATACATTTTACAATTGACAATTGAGTTTTTGTTTTACGCATTGTACAATTATTTGCAATATAAAGTGTACTTTTTTTTTCAAAGCTAAAGACAGATTGCAAGGGTTAATCAAAAATCCAAACTGCAAAATTGTATAAAATAAACATTGTAAAAATTGCATCTTCTAACCCTCATAGAAATTTTATTATGGCACCTAAATAATTCAAAACTTGAAAAGAAATTTCATCTGAAACAACTTTATAGCGACTGTTTTTAACCGAAAAAGGCCACTTGAAATTATTTTTGCATCTAAGATTTTTTTGGAAACCATATAAAGTGCACCATTTTTTCATGTATACGGTGCACTTGGGACGACTCGAGTACTTTCAAAAAAAATAAATTTATAAAAAATCGTATTTTCTTTTTTTAGAGATCTTGTTACATAAAATGAAAAAACCGTCGATATAACAACCTATCTAACTAATTAGAGACAATTTTCCACTCACAGCTACTTTATTCAGGTGTTCTCAAAATGTGCATATTTTGTCATTTTTCCTCCATTTTTTTTTTTGTTTTCTTGTCCTTGTCGAAAGAAAAATAGGCGTTGGAAATCGCCTTCTGTGAAGCTTGATCCCTCATTTCATGAGACAAGTTTTTTAAAAAATCTTTTTCAATGTTTCGTTTTTTTTTGTTTTTTTGTTTTTTTTTTTTATGAAAATACCCGAGTACCTATGGTCTTAAAAAGGAAACTCAACATAAAAAATCAAGCAGCCATTGTAGAGCTGTTTCTAGTAAAAGGGTCTCTACTGGGGTGGGCCAAATTTCGCTTTTTCTGGAAATCTGCAAACGGCAGGGTCACAATAGTTGCGAAATGAATTCCAAAGAGCGTGATCAAAATTTCAGCCCCTTACACCAATTTTTAAACTTGCAAAGTTCTCTTTACAAGTTCAAAAATTTTTTAAAAATCGAATAAAAATTTTTTTTTGAAAATTTTCTCCAAAAATAGAACTATTATGCATATTAGAACCCAATATCATAATTGGCAACAAATTTTTATCAATACTTCACTATTCAGGAATTTTTAAAAAATGTCACTTTTTGCATTTTTTTACGATTTTTTGAAAAACCACGAAGGAAAACTTCTGTGAAACGCCTAGAATGGGATTCTCATGTCCCATAAACATTTTTTTCAGTCATTTCTTAGAAAATAGACCAAATATATACTCCCCTTTGTCCATTTAATACCTGTTTTCCCCATTTTTACCTTTTTTCAGGGGTTCTTTATTGGTATTCCAGCATACAAAAATACAATACAAATGATTCAAAAAAAAAAAAAATAACAATAATAATAAAAAAAATTGCTTTTGATAGTCTAAAGTGAATAAAAATGCGTCCCTCGTGATGAAATTTTCGTTGAAAAATTATTTTTTCAATTTTCAACAAATTTATTTTAAAATAGGTAAAAAAAAACTTTTTTGAGTGACCCTGAATAATTGTCTGTGGGGATAAAATTGAAATATTGCGTCTAATCATCCGAAATTGGTGTCCTACGTTCATGGGGGGGGGGGGGGTTCTTTAAAAAATTTCTTTCCAGGTTTTTTAGAAAATCGCGAAAAAATGCAAAAATGGCAATTTTTTAGTTCATGAAATGAGGGGTAATGATATCGTGTCGCTAATGATCAAGTTGGTTTCAAATATGCATAATAATTTCAGCTTGAGAAAAAATTTAAAAAAATTTTTTATTCAGTTTTTGGAAAATTTTTGAAATTTTTCGATTTTTAAATGTGTTTACAAGTTTGAAAAATTGTGTGAAGGGGCTGAAATGTTTATTGCAACTTTTTTAGGTCATTTCGTAACTGTTGGGATCCACCTCCCCTCTCCTTGCAGATTTCCAAAAAGAAAAAAAAACGGAATTTGGCCCAGCCTAATCCTCACGGTCAAGATATGTGATTTAGTCCTGAGATCTCCAATTGAATTTTAAATTTCCGATTTCATTTTCTACTGTTCATTTCTCCCCAACTATTGGCTAAATTTGTTTTTCAATTCTGGTATATAGCTCTCTTCTGCCCCTACACATTACGGTCAGTTTCAATTTTTTGTCATAAGCACACTTCAAAGATGATTTTTTTAATAAGCAATATGCATTTTTTCACTACAGCGGTAGAGAGAAATAGAATGAGTAGAATGGTTCTTGCATCAAAAATTTCTTGCGGACCCCAAACCAGGCCCGTAGCCAGCCTTAATCAGCAGAAAATACGGGATAAATATCCCATGGTGAAAGAAAATTACACAAATTTTTTCAACTTTTAATTAGCAATGAATAGGTAATCTTAATTCGTTGGTTTGGTTTAATTTGCTTAAATTGAAGTCGTTCCACCAGGCTAAGTATATACTACGCAGTAAAAATTTGCTGTGTTGATGAAATTTGTCCCGGCGATGTTCAGCATTCCCCAGCACCCCCCTTCCTTCCTACCAAAAACCTGCCCCAACAATAATCCTTGATAATTTTTTAAATCTGAGAACAGGGCCAAATCACCACTCTTAGTCATTGGTATCCCTGGTTAAAATTTCTTTCAAATTTTAAACTATTAAAGCGCTGGAATAAAATTTTTGCGAGAAGTGGCAAGCTGCAATTTTTACCACGTTCATTTAATACCATTTGGAAACTATTGTGCTCTATTGTATTTCAATTTTCGAAAAAAAACTAAAAATGACTAATAAAAATCCAGTATTGATACTTTTTTGACTTCTCCCCTCCATATGTGGTTGAAAAATGAAAACATACAATTTAGCGTGAAATTCAGCCAATTCAGCAATAATCTATACACGCCAACATCATAAATTCGAGAAGACTTGATAACATCATTGAGGAATTTTTAACAGCCAAAGATGCATGCACATTTAATCAATACTCGTCCCCTAATTCGATGTTTTCTTCTATATTTCCATACAAGTGATAATTACGACGATGATGAAGATGATGATACTTCGACATTTTCCTTTTTTTGGCTATCGTATCTATGCCATTCGATCTACGTACGTCCATAATTATGCTAATTAACATGCATTATCCGGTGAAATATAATATATTCGAAAAATGGTATATTCTACGATATTTATGCGAAGGACCTGAAAGATGGACGCCAACGACTCAAATATTCAAATTACCTGGATACCACTATCCGATTCCATCGATAGAATTATTGTCATCACACAGGTTACATTTCCGAGCTATTTGAAAAAAAAAAATAATAATTCGACTCGCGCGTTTGTACGCCACAAATGACACGAAATCTGCATTTTTTTTTCTCCCTTGTTTTATTTTTGGTGCAAATTTATGTTATACCCTGTCAAGAAACTTGTACGTACCTCGTTGGATTATTTTAATTACCGGGCAAGAAATTCTAAAAAAACTCGGTAGCATACAACGTTTGGCTATCGTATTTGTATTTTATCGCATTTTTTTTTTTCACTCGCAGCTTACTTAGAAATGTATACAAATACATTTTTGCAAACATGTAAATAAGTATGTAGAAGATCTGAAAAGAGAAGAGGAAAAGGGAAAAAGGCGCGAACGGGATTAAACCAAGACAGCAAGGATTTGCTGTGCATGTCAACGCATCTCATTATTTCGTATAAATTACAACGTTGTTTAGTCCGAACGAGCTTCTTAGTTCGAGTAGTTTAAATATTTATAAATAAGTATAACGAATGTAGCAATGATGACGACGACCGTCGACCGTCATCTATACTTATTTGCTGTGAGCCAGCACCATTCTGCAAAATGATTGTTTTCACTTTGAGTACGCGGCCGGGTATGCTTTTCTTCTTCGCCTTCATAAAAAATTTGAGTTATTTTCACCATCATCGAAAGGAACTCGTAAATAATAAAACGTTTTTTTGAAAGCTCGTAAATTTTACTCTTTGAAGAGCGAGTTTTTTTTCTTCTTCTTTGCTACGTGTATAGTTTAGCGCGCAACTCGTTTACTTTCTATGCGATTGTACATAGTCCACATTGGTATGTTACTACTTAAAAATGGCAAACATATAGTCGTGTCCATGTACACTGATATATGTGCGCATTTGGGAACCATTGCCAAAAAAAAATTAATATTTTGCAAATTCCTTCTCCATTCCGCATAATAGTATCTTCTGACAAAGTCGCCGATATAGTGATTTGTACATTAATAGCGCATAATTAGCTAACCGTACATAACATCTACCTCGGTCGGTCGTTCCAAACAGAATAAATTAGTCAAGTGCAGCGCACACTTATTTTGCCAAAGCGACTTCATTTTTTTTTTTGCTATATGCAATTCTGAAAACTATATACCTGTCCGTTTAAATCATATTTTAATTACACCGCGCTGCAATTTTTTCCTGTTCTTTTCTCATTTTACTCCATCTTATGTCGAGTGTATTTACTATTTAAGAAGATACTCGAGTATGAAAATAAATACGATACGAATTTCAAAACGTTCGTTGTGTCATTTCTTGGCTCGCTGCAGTCACACGGCTTAAATACATATATTTCCTCATGGCTAGATTTTTACATCTTTACGTAGAATGTCAAGCAGATGTTCCATAAGGCGGTTTCTTTAGTACGCATACGCCACTTTTGTAGGACTTCAAAATGTATCGTCGATTGCCATATTTCTTTCAAAATGATCTAGTTTCATTAATTGAAAAAAAAATTACGTAATCTATACTCCGACGCTTTAAAAATATCTATTCGGTTTTAATTAAAAATGTGAAAAATTAAAAAATTATAACCTCCGCCATTTTGAACCCAGCTATGTTAGACATATCCTTAAGGCTAGTAATAATTTTAAAACACCAATCGAAGGAAGAACCCATTACAACTGCCAGATCCATTTATCGATATTCCAAACATATCACGTCGATCTGTCTGGGGAACCACCTTCTTAAAACACGGTTATACATCAACAGGTACTCATTATCAAAACCTGAATAGAAATCGAATAGGTAGATATATAAGCACATAAACTTCCAAAACTCATTCACCTATTAAAGCAGACGAATACAAAATGTATACCCTCGTTCTTACGGTATATACTTTTCACATTTCAGATTACCATCGACACCCCATTCAATTCAATTTTTTTTTTCTTTTTAATAAACAAAAAATCCAATCAAAATGGAAAATAATACATGCGTCTAATCGTACTCGTCGTCGTTTACAAAATATACATGTATGTCCTGCACCGAAAGATCAACCGCATCCCTTAATATTTTCTGTTTTTTGTTCATTCGTAACCCGTTAAATTACAGTGTTTTTTTTCTTCTTTACTTTACCTAAATCCGGAAACATAAAATTCTTTATCAATTTAAACATCTTTACTATCTCTTTTTCTTATTCTTCTTCTTCATCTTCATCTCATGTGTTATATACTGGACTTGAGAGTGTAATAGTGTATATCCTATGCTCACAAGTACGTACTACAAAGCCCTATATATCCTACATACTATATTAAACAGACTGTTCGATATGTTCGATAAATTCGTTATCTATGTAACTTTTAAAAATACATATTACATAATCTATAAACATCATGTACCTGCGGAATGAATGACTACTTCGTTCACGTACTCAACACACCTCAGCACAATCGTTCGAAAATGATTTTTTCTTTTCATTGGTGAATGATAAAAGCAACTCATATGTTCACTCACTCATAATTTCAATAACCAATAAGACCGAGAAAAAACGTGAAAAATCAATTATAAAAATATCAAATAGCAATGAGTAAATGATCCGATCTTCATATTTGGTACTTATTAATATTGATCTATTAAATTTCGATAGAAAATATGAAATCCAGTAGTACTGAAGATATGATCATTTCGTACGCGAGTAAGTAATTTGTACAAAAATTACCAGGGCAATTTTCGTCTAAAAATTATTACGTATTTTTCAGCATCTTCAAAACACGTACATGATCGTAGTTACATCTTTGAAAACCAGGAAGCGCTATCAAAAATATCTGGTTGTTCAAATAACATGATTCTTTTCTGAAAGAATCGTCAACAACTAATACGAGAACTAACCATTCTGAAAAATCTCCACCAACCAGTTAATTCAATTTTCAAATGAAAAACTAGAGAGCGTAGTAACCAGTTTCGTTTGCTATATGCGGTTAGAAAGCGAACCTTCGAGATACAAGGGTAAAATGAAGAACAAATTAGAATGATAAATTTCCTCTAGATTTTTTTAAATGCCACCTTACGTCACACCTGATTTACCATTTACATAGCTCTGTATTCTGTAATAATCATTCCGATATCAAGGCGAGTGTATGTTATATCATTACGCGCACAAGATTATTTTCATTCAATAGAATTGAGTATTTTCATCATAAATCACACAATAAAAAATACTAAAATATCATTGTTTGATCATAAATCTCAAATCTTAAATTAAATAAATAAACACCATTCGTATCGTACGTTAGGACGAAATAAAATGGAATGATTTAACAATTACAAATGATTGAAATAATAATTTTCCTCTCAACATTTTACTGCTTGTTACAGAGATCACTATGCTCGCTTCATTTGATGAAAAAAGCGAAGAACACCTGAACATCGGACACCTTCGTATCAAGTAGCGATGCTGTATCGCATTTTACGTCTGTAGTATGGCTGATAACATACTTCAGAATACTGCTTTTGCTGGATCTTTATCAATGAACATGAGTAAAAACTTGATTCATATTCCGATAGAATGCGTTGTACGTATGAATCGAGTGGTAGTGCATTATTCAACTCTCGGAAGAGAAACGCCAGCCACGACTGGCGGAAGTACACCAAATACGTATAACTTACTTTTATACACAGTTACATGCCACCTACAACTCATAATGAATTTTTATAGAACAAGTATTCAAATGATTAATGGCTAGCATAAAAGAAAATTATCTGATTTTTATATATTTTTTTACTCCCATTTTTTTTTTACTAAAATTCAAATTGCTACGTAATATATGAGTCAAAGAGTACCCCCCACTGGTTAAGATGGATGATTTGGCCTTGTCCTAGGATTTCAAAAATAATCATGGAATATTGTTGAGAATTGTAAAAATTTTTTTTAACGCATGAACCACCCTAACCCTACTCTCCTTTGCAAGTGAAAAAACGTATATTTTTATAAATAAAATATTGCCTTAAAGGTGGGTTTATGCTAGAAAATTGACGCTTATCTTAATGTGCAGGGGGAGGAGCTATATACCAGAACTTTTTCAAAACTTCATAGTCATTAGGTGGGGAGAAATGGACAAAAGAAAATTTTAAACCTCTATGACGCAAAAACCAAACGAGCTACCTGAAATTTTTTTTCTAAAATATGTGTCTTGGTGGAAACTTATTCCGAGAATATTCATTTTTACGTTTTGAGTGGTGGCTCATGACAGAAATTGCAAAAAACTCCTGAACAATGTGGGTATTTTGAAATTTTTTTCATCAAAATTGAGTTAAAATTAAATGAAATCACCATTAAATGATGAGAAAGATTCAGAAAACCCCCGTACCTCGATTTTTGATTATGTGCGTTTATTTATGGGTATCTTGTGTTTTTTTTTTTAAAAACATGAAAAACTGAAATAACTCATAGAAGTAAGGTGCTCACAGATACTCTACAAACTATAATACTCAAATAAAAAAACTACGAATTCGTCGATTTTTTACACGATTTTTTCGCCAAGTCATAGCCTGTTATTAACTGAGAATTGGAGGAAAAAATCGAAAATTCAAAATTTACGAAAAATCATTGTATAAAGTTTGAGAACCCCCAACAATGTTCCAGGATAATTCTTAAAATTAGAGGACAGCGCCAAATCACTTATCTTGACCGCAAGTCCTGGCGGTAGGTCGTTTTTGTATTTTTTTTGAAAATCGAAACTTAATAGAGTACAATATTTATATAGTTGGGTAAAAAGAATATAGTAAACATTTCAGCTCCCTATCTCTTGTAAAAATTTCAATCCGGCGCGAAAAAGGCACAAAATTTGAAAAAAATTCAAAAAAATAAAAAAAACAAATTCCGAAAAAAGTTTTGATTGAAATAGTTTTAGTACGACAAGTTTCACCCAAAAAGATCATTTCAGACGATTTTTGAACCTTTTACGGAGCAATATACAGTGTAAAAATTTTTTGTATATTCGTGTATTTTCAAAAAATTGTTAAAAAATCTGAAAAAAATTTAGAGAACTGGGACTTTATAAAATGGGTAGGTTATCAATATAATAACCCAACTATTCCATTCGAAGAAATTTGTAATAACTATCTTGTTCTCAACAGGAGCAAAAACATGGGAAAGTGGCAAAAAAAACAGCCAAATGTGAACTCCTGCATAGAGTAGCAGAGGACGGAAAATCACCTCCAATCGGCTAGGTGGATTTGAATATTGATCATCTACCTTTGTATAGAAACCCAGCTCTAACATTTTTTTTTTTTTCGATTTTTCAATTATTTTAGCTTCTTTGAAAATACAAAAATAAGCGAAAAAAACATACATTTTATATGGCCCTATAAAAGAGATTCACATTCGAAAATTGTCTGAAATGGTCTTTCCGTGTGAAACTATTCGTACTAGAACTAATTTTAATCATTTTTTTTTTGAATTTTTTCCAAATTTTGAACCGTTTTAGAGCCGGATTAAAATTTCTGCAAAGGATAGGGAGCTGAAATTTTTACCACGGTCTTTTGACCTCGCCTCACGAATATTGTGCCTTATTACGTTTCGATTTCCGAAAAAAAGTCCAAAACAACCCACCTTAGAAAGTAGCAGGTAGGTATCTAGGTACTCTTTTAGATTCACCCAGCCCTCACAAAAAATATTACCCAATTTTTGGAAGATAAATAAAGGAGATGATAGAATCACTTCAAAAAATGTAAAATGCATTATAATGAGGAAAGCTATAAAAATTCTAACTCAATTATAAAATTTCGAATTCTAGCGCTTTTTTTTTCATATAACAATGTTTTTGTAAGCTCAAAAATTTTTTTTCAACTATTAAAAGATTTATTCTTGGAAAAATTTTGGCCAATTTACAAATTTCTAGGAAAATTTACACCCTGAAAGTGTTGGAGCTCGAGAGACATTTTTTGCTCAAAAAACACCTTTAAATTTGCCCCCATGGATTTATTGTGGTTTAGAGTCATCTCGAAGGAAAAAAATTAAAATTGACGAATATTCATGTTACTTGTAAAATAATGACTCGAGAAAGGTAAAGAAAAGGAAAAAGTAGCTATTCAAACGAAACAAGGTTGAAAATTTTGCGATATTTTCATTCTTAGCTATTTGCATGCAGTTAATTGTCCATTATAATGTTTTCATCAATGGGTTGATAGAATGGTCCTTTTTTTAATTTTTTACCATCTTATTAACTAGCGTCTAACTTTCCAACAGATCAAGGTAGAGCTATACCCCATATTCTCCTTCAAGTCTCGTTCCTAAAACTAGGGTGGCGAGGTGTTTTAGAAAATTTCAATAATATAAAAATTTTGTAATATGTGCTTCCATTTTTCTGATTAAATAGATAAAAAAAATCGGTAATTTACAACCAAAAATAATGTATAATCTTTCTAACGTTCGATTAGTCAAGAAAGAAAAAAAATCACAAAAAAAATACACACAAACGCTAAATTAATTATTTGAGCTGTAAAGATTCGTCATTTTAGTATTAACTTGTGAATTTGTAAAATTCATAAATTGAAGGTTCACCATTGAAGGAAAATTCATATATACTTGAGTTACCGACCTATAGCCTGTTCAGCTGTTCACTTATTTTTGAAAAACTGATTCTATTCGAGGTAATTCTTCACGTTACAAGTCCTGAATTTATTTCCCCTGCAAGCATCTACAGCACACCTTTATTTGCAGGGAAGACCGGTTAAATGTTTCAGCAGGCTAAAAGATATGTTGGATAAGAAAAAAACACTCGTACAGATTTTTCTAACTTTTCAATTTAATAAATATTTTGCCAAGGGAGGTTCAACACAGATCAAGAGAGGCTATACTTCCACTAACGTCCTAGAAACGGGCCTATTTTTCATACATCTAATGCACGTAGTATTTCTGAATGTAATACATTTTGCAAGATATCTTAAAACTGTTCGTATAAAAACTTACATATTTCAAGAACTTTCAACTCTGCACACTACTAAATTGTTTTAAAAGAATAAAATTTAGATCACATGAAATGAATTTTTCTGATGCAATTTCGTTAACTTATTTTCTGCTCTGAAAATTTTTTTAAGTCACAGATTTTACACATTCCTTAAAATACTAATTTTTCAATATTACAATTTTCTGAAAAATTTTCGTCTTACTTCGTTTGAAAAGAATTCAGTTTTCTCGTATAATAAAACTTTTTCAAACGTTCTATTGAATTCTCTCCACATTCTTCCACATATATTGGTCAAACAATCGTCTAACACACATCTATGGTGACTTAGAATACAGAATTTACCTCCTTTCAGTAACCTATACCTTCAATTTTTCAATTCATTTCTCACAGTAAAACATATAAAGCAATACCAAGAGAAAAGAGACAAATTAAACATCTGTTTGAACCCGATTTTTCCTGGTTTCTGGTATAAGTAATGATAGAATGTCAACCGATGATCTACCAAATATTATGCCTGCTTTTTCTGAATCATTTTGAGGTTTTGCCAAGGAAAATGTTGTGAAAACAGTGCAGTAAAAACAACTACACACTCGGATAAAATGGTTAGAAAAAATTTTTTTAGCTCATCCTATTCGTCAGTCCCACGTCCGTTTGCAAAACCTTTTTGTGGCGCTCTAGCCCAGCAAAGTGACTGTCAACGCGGTATAAAAAATAATTCTGTGCCGATCACAAGAAATATTCTACTTAAAATACCGACTATTTCATAACTTTGAACTTTTTGGACTTAAAGGGCTAATAAATCTGTTATTTTCTAAAGGACAGGACCAGATAAAAATAGAGAATCGACCTTCCGCTGGGGTTTTCAAATTATCCGGTGCAAGTTGCTCCTCAGGCACTGAAAACTAGTTGACACAGATTTTGTCCTTTCACTTCGTTACTGCTCCTTTCAACAAAAAAAATCGGTGCAGCACTGTGGATGATTAATGCCATAAAACACAGATTTCACATTAAAAACAAGATGAAGGGCCAAGGGCAAAGCAGGGGGCTAAAATTCTTACCAGCAACTTTTCAGACCCCGGGTCCTGAGGGTCAACTTGCACCGAATATAGTTTAACAATCTCAACGGGGCCAATTTATCACCCTTACCTTATCATTTTCTAAAAAAAATAACAGTTTTTCTACCCTTTTGGCTCCAAAAATTGAAATTAAAATTGTCAATGTTTTATTAATTAAGATATTCGTGATCCGGATAAAATTTTAATGCTTTTTGGTATCTTGTTGGCAATTTTACAACAAAGCCTCATTGGGTTGGTCAATGTGCCACAAAAAGGTTTAAAGAGGGGACATGGGATTGGACGACTTTTACAAATTTTGAACATACAAAGAAGAATAAAGGTCGAAAGTTGAAAGGGAGGTGATGGATATTATTTTAGAAGGATTATCAAATGAGACATCTGAACCAAATCTTGAAAATTTTTAAATATCTTTGCAATCAAACATCACGCATAGACCCCATTACCGATTTTCACGCAACCGACACACACACACACAATCTCAAAATCTAACCTCGCCACCTACGAATTTGAGGCAATTAAAAATTTTAAATAACACATTTAATATAAACTTTAATATTTTGAAAGAGGAATGAATCAAGCTGTGAAAGAAACAGCAACTCCACAAATTTCACGATGTTAAAAAATTCGACAATTTATTTGAAACATGCAAACTATAAGATCCCAAACATAAATTCGCGTCTCTATGAATACACTCACGATCATCGAGTCAGGTCAATTATTGCAGGTCTCTGTACACAGTACACTTGCATATAGCATACATAAACGTGGGTATATATAAATGGAGTCGGGTAAAATCTGGTCTCGCGCGGCGTAATCAAGCAAAACACTAAGCTATGGCACTTCCCTCCCTTATACCAGGCGTATATGTATAAGCTGGAACGATATAAACTTTTACGAGCGTATTTCAGTTCTTCGAGGCTCGTCATACCATTGGCGGAACTGGAATAAAATTACTGTAGCAACGACTTCGCGCTACGTTCCATTATTCCGCCGGCACCGCTATTCCCTGCTCATGTCGAGAAAACCGGCCCATGCATAAAAGAACGAAGCATAACGCCAGTATCCATACCAATGTGCGTGTCTATATATGTATGTGTGTGTGCATGTATGGTGGAGAGAACGAAACAAATATGGAAAAGAACAAACACATACACACATAAACACTAAATTTATTTTACAGTACGCCTTTTTCAGCCTATACAAGAAGAATCGATTTGCAAAATTAAATCAGCCATGAGACGTATTGCGCATGGTGAATGAATTCGCCTTTTTTTTCCGTGCACATAACTGTACACAAATGCCGAAAGGTCGCCTTGTACATGTAGAAAAACTGGAAATTGATCCGTCGCCGTCGCTAGTTTACTTAGTAAAATTGAAATTACAAATGAATTTCTTCAAACCAACTGGGTACCGTAAATTCTAGAAAGTTGAGCCATACTAGATTTTTACTTTATTATAAAACTCCTAAATTTAGTCCACATAGAAACTTCGATACTGCAATAATCAGAAGTATTGGGTACCCTAAAGAAGATTTTTATACAACTATACAAATACACACTTTCGAAAACAATCATTTTAAAAAACGTACCCTAGAACACCTTAAATCTACTTATACAGCACTCAATCAACTCTCTGCATATCCACGACATTTATTTGGGCTATAATCATTTGCATATTAAAAAAAAAAGAAAAAGAAAGAAAGAAGCAACCCCTTTTTTTCTACATAATCAAAAGAAGAAAGCCAAAGGCATCATGTAAATTCAATCACTGAATTAGGTAGAAAGCCATTTCTTCAATCTTTTTTTTTTTTTGGTACTTTATCCAACTACGAAATGCTAAAAAGGGAAGAAAAGGTTGAATATTTAATTCGATTTCTCTCTGCGTATTTAAATTTAAATCCGTATAGAATGTTTACCATTACCAATTCACCATAACCAGAACCAACCACCCTTCACATATGAATACGAAATAAATCGCACGTCGCGTCAGTCTGTGGGATCAAGGTTTATTCAATAATAGTCAACAGGTTTCGTAAATTTCTCTTTCGTTAGAGAGAGGAAAGGGGCTACAGATGAAACATCGTAAGCCATTCTGAGAAGAACAAGGAAAAAAAGCTAATTCCATTACAAACTAACATACCTACAAAGGGAAAAAAATTGATACACGTACCATGTACCAAAATCACATACAATGTGACTAACAGACAAAATTTATAAGACACATTCCCTAATAGGTAAAATGAATATATGTAAATCCTGTAAAAATGAAAATCAAGTTGCACTCAAACGACCCGAACGTAAATCGTAGAATGGGAGTGGTGTAAAAGTTGAATTATTTTCAATAAAATACCCAATTAAAATCAAAAATTTTATAAAATGGATAAAAGTTGTTTTATAAAAAAAAATCCCCTCGTAATTTACATAATATCATATTCACATTAAAAACATTCAGATTCAGGTATTTTAAAGGTGAATAAACTCACAATATAGGTATACTATTCAGTATCTGCACAGATTTTTGTTGTTCTTCGTAATTTAAAAATCATAAAACAGAATTGAATGCTCTTAAATGACACAAAATGAGCAGAAAGAAGTTTTAAAACGATGTACTTACAAAAAATATCGACTAAAAGACTTCTTAATATTCCTGCAAATTCGAAATAATATGCATTTATCGTTCGAAGAAAAAAAGTTATTTTATCGACATATTGATTCTTGAATGCATTCAAATCAGAACTGCAAAATACAATTTCCAATATACATAGGTACGAGTTTTTTGCGTGTTACCTACGCAAACAAGTTATCTAATAAATTTATGATTTGATTATTGACGACTAACAATCATTAAAAGGGAGATACTAGTATATAGGTACGAGAATTCTTTTACCTATGATTTATTGTACAAGTAGAATCACGCTAGAAGTACAGAGAAAAAAAAATCAAGTCGAGCTTGATAACAATAAATTGTATGCGGTATGCTTGGAGTTCAGCCATCAATTCCATTAATAACTAATAAATCAATGATACTTAATTCAACATTATTACATTATGTTACCTACTGTATGTTGTTACACGATCTGCGAATAAATTTGAAAGTCTTGGCGCCTCTAATTTGAATCACAATTCACAATAGATATCTATAGTGTACTTTTTGACGAATTAGAATGAAAAAAATTGTAGACTTTCTTTTCTTTTCAATAAAATGAAAATAAGACCGATTACAGATAAGGAATAAGACTTCAAAATACATAAATTAAATATTAAACCTTTACTCTGCAATATTATTTAATGATCTCAGACGCCGTATAACATTTTCAAAACCTTGAAACTTGAAAAAAAAAAATTATAAATGAAGAACGAAATTATTACTCGATAATGTCGTAACCTGATAATACTAGCCACAAAGATTGTCAAAAGGTATTTGGGACACACAACAGTAGTTAACGCTTCAAATTATTTCAGAGAGGGGAAGAAAAAGTAAAAAGTAAAATAAATTATAAAAACAAAAAGCATACTTTTAGTTCGTTTTATTCAATTTGAAACTTGAAAAAAAGTAAACAGGTACCCTCTAACCAATAAGAATTCTTGAAATTCTGAATCACGACGTCCTATTGGTTGATGAACATTTGTTTACATTTTCCCAAGTTCCAAGTAAAATGATACGGACTATAGCTGTATACGATTTGATTACACTTTTTACACTAATTTACATTAAGTGGATGGAGAAAACTGACAAAAGTGTATAAAATTGAATTCAATAGTGTACGAATGTGACTGTAAACAAAATCCTGCACTTCTGGTTTCTTTTCCTTTTGCTTAAATAATTAACATTTTCCCCAGTTTATACTTAAGGAATATATATAGCACCCTTGCTACCCTTTCTACACTTTTCACACTTGCTCTAGAGCTGGTGTAAAAAGTGTACACACTTGATAATACCTAGGTTTACATCCAGAGTATACTAAGCGAAACGAATAACTTATTTACTCACACCTCTTTGCACAAAGTGTACCAGAATCAAAACGAATAAGATTCTTACACTTGGTGTAAAAAGTGTAAGCAAAACGAATACACCTCATAGTAAGTATAAAAAAGACTAGAATTTAGCCAAAGCAATTATCAACCATCACACTTTCATCAAACACACATTCAATGATGTAAGATACGCTACATTGAATTGAATAAAAAAGTACATACAAACGTAATGTCTAATCAACTCCAATAATTGTACACGGCACGAATACCACAGCTTTCTGTGCAGTGCTAGGATTACGATTCACGTAGAATTTAAATATATACATAAGCATTATGAATACAACTCACCGATAGATGTTATTCAAGTGAAGCTCCGTAATTTCTTAATGCGACTAGGTGGCGAATAAAATGACCGAAGACTTCCGTTACAGATAACATTTGGAAAACTTTTTCACTCCGCAAAATTATAAAACTCGAATTTTTTCAATTATACCAATACTCTTTGCAGCTGTTGTTATTTCGATCGAAAATTCATAAGATTTGCATTGGTAAACTCGTGAACTTCAGAACAAAAGAATGAACTCGACACTAGACACAATACACAGGAACGTAACAGCTCAAGTTTTCACTTTCAATATGCGCATTACAATTCTCTCATATGGAAAAAAATTATGTAAATTTGCAAATTAAGGATTTACGATTAAAATTTGGTTTTTATTTTTAAAACACATTAATTGTCAACAATGCTAACATACATACTCTCACAACATGAAGTTTCCGACCAGTTGCTCCCATTCGTTTTTGAATGTTCAAACTTCGTTCCAACATCTAATAAAACTGTATATACGAACTAATTAATCATAATTATAGTGCATTAACACCAAACTCATTACATATCGACCGAAATATAGTTGAAATTAGTAGAAAAAAAGACATAATTTGGGTAAATTAACACTCACGACATTACGAGAAGTAGTAAACAACGGAATAGTAAACAACAAACAACCACCAAAATACCACCATCAATTTACTTTGTGTTATATCAAAATGGCGTTTGACGAATGTGTCACGTTTCACGTAAAAATTGAGCTCATTGGATAATTTACGCATTTATCCTGTTACATATGTTTTGATGGAACGATGCATCACGAAAATTACGGTGTTGCCAAATTTCACAAATGATAGATTGCAATGTTTTCAATAATGATAACGTGACCATATGTCCAATCCTTTCAAAATGATAAAATTTAAAACAAATTTGAAATTTTGAATTTTTGAATTTTTGAATTTAAATTCTTGATAAACCGATAAACGTATGGAAAAATTTACTTGAAAAAAATAACTTGAAAAATGTAAATTTCCAACGAAAAAAGGAACTTTTGTAGTTTCGTTCTGTGAATGTTATAAACGGCGAGTGTTTTGCGTGAGTATTTTCCTCTATTATGAAGTATTTTATATGAATTAATTTAGTTTTCAAATTGTGTAATTGTACTGGTGCATTTACTTTACTTAATTAATTCCAGTTATGCTTATGAATTTGATGGTTGCTGTTGACGAAAATAACTTATACGAATTTGTATATGTAATTTTTTCTTTAAATTTATTACTGTAGTGGTTTAAATTTGATGATTGAAGCTTGATAAGGTTACAGGTATTTGAAGTATGCCGCCAATTCCAGCATAAAATGAAGGTTTAACATGAAAATTCACTGATTTTTATATGGGCATACTGATGGCGGATTATGCATATTAATTTTTTCACTTACAACGTCCGTGGAAATCAAGCAGTGATGAAAAAAAGTCAAGCGTGTTGCTGGTTTCTATGCAAATGTTTGAATTAAGTAAGAATGTTTTAGTCCTCCCCCTTTCTTGTTCTTCGTTAGCTAACTATTTGTAATATAAGTTGTGTATACTTGTACATTTCAACAAAGAAATGGTAGTTAGTTATTTCATTTCTGCTGTTAATTTGATTTCCTTTGTGTAGTTTTTCCAATGGCACCATGTAATGGACGACTAACGAGTTTCAGTTTTAGGAACTGGTAAGGCTAGTTTTTATTTCTCGATTAGAAACGAAAGGTGACGTTGAGAATATCCAAATATTGAACAAAATTGAAAACTCATTTCAATCCTCCTATAATCGATCTGTTCTACGAGACTCCAGAAAAATGATCTGATTTGATGTTTCTGGTGAGATAGATCAAAGTGTATAGCACTACCGAAGAAAGTGATGAATAATGCTATGCTGTGAAATTAACTAATAATCTTTTATTATCAATTTGACCACAGTGATGAAAACAATTCATTATATGCGAGTGTCAAATAGTTGAAACCGGAGAAGTACGATGATTTTGTGATATCCTTCAACTCGTGAGAAATATATTCGTTGCAAACAATACAATCGAAACATCGACTTCATCTATCATGAGCCAAGATCCGTCTATAAGATGCGAACATACGTATGGAGAAAATTTTCAAACTACATCTTGCATGGTACGTATATAATCGAATACACATCAGAAGAGATCGTAAGTTACCGGAATGATCGTCTGCGTTTAGTAGCTTCGTGCACCGAAAATATTCACAAGTTGTTAGAACTGATAAGCGCCGCGAATAACCCCTCCTCATTCCATTATCAATAGAAAACAAGAATCAAGTGTAACAACTGGTACTTACCATCCCACTCCTCGGCGTTGAAATTGGCAAACAGAATCGCGTTTCTAACTGGTATTTATCCATACCATTCGCCACTACACATGAACTACATCACATATCCCGGATATCCGTAAACCGCATAACGCACCGTCGACACGCTATACTAGCCAAGAGCAAAAGCTAAAAGCGCGATAAGAAAAGAAGCTTAAAAACTGCGAAGGGTTGTCAATATCGACAGCGAATATTCCGGTACAGGGTTGCTTGAAGAAGTACCTTTAGCACTGACAGCAAGTGGGGGGTTCCAGTACAAATTTAAAAGGAGGGATATTTTATAGATGTATAACTTGTACCTCTCTAAAAGCGAAGAAGACCAATACCGCTGAACGAAGATAGAAAATAAAATCGTAAAATTTAGAGGACTTTTATATGTGTCTTTTCTTAGTGTTGGAAGAGTTGGGCCAAGTTGCAACGATGGGCACATTCGGGGTATAGAGCACGGTTTATGTCGTAGGGTGCCCCTAGAGTAATAAATGGCGAGCAAAACCTGTGTGCGCAGCCGTTTATAGCTCTGACGGTAAAAAAGAAGCGATCCGATGTTCACTTTTATTAACGTACATGTCGCCGAAGGAATGGAACTGTACCATCGAACTCATCTCGTCTATCATTAGCAACGCTAGTCTAATACTTTATGAATATTTTAACAAAGGGTAATATTACTTTCGAGAGCAGATATTTATAATAAGCTTATTTTAGTCTTAATTAGCTCTACGTATATCGATCTGATTTCCAGCCTTGTTATGTCACCAAAAGGTACATGTATTTTTCGTCCAAGACGTTATAATCATTACTATCGAAGTCGTAGCTCTTACTGTTGAAACTCTCGGTCGCTCATAGGACCAACGGCTCTTATGTGGATTCAAACGACCGTGATAAGAAGGCGGACGAAGCGCGGAGTTAGTCGGTGGGCCGTACCATGTAGATGCTAGATAACCGATACATATCGTATCTCGTTGAAAGAAGCTTTGAGAAAAACGCCAGCAACGCAATATATTTCCGTCGATTGTGTAAACTTGCTCAATTTTATGCTTCTCATTAGCGTCACAAATATCCAACGCATTTTCTGCTGCGATGGGTAACTAGTTTGTTTATAATAATCGCGTTTCGAGTGCTTTTCTTTCTAAATTGAAAAATACCATTATAGTAGCCCCTATGACAATTCCATTGGAATTTAGTTCGGTATAGCTAATTTAGTTTCTCAAATTTCTAACGGTGAAGTTGAACATTTTCGTCTTACAAAAATGTCTGTCAAGTTTGAAATTCCTATGTTTTTTTTAATGCAAAAACAAGTCTAACCACTGAGGTTTTCTATTCATAATCAGAACCCCACTTTGCGAACGTTACTACGATCATTTTTCGTAGTTTTCGTAGCGTACTGATCAACGATCATATTTCAATACTACTCAAATACCTACATGAGGTTTCCTATTCCTTTCTAAAGTACCAATTATGGAAACTTCTTAAATATTAAGCAAATACTGCGCTACTGCAGTAATCTTTTCTCGCAGTAAACTTGCATATAAATACATATTTTCATACTAGAAACACCCATAAAACATTAAAAAGTAGCAGATTACACGAATAAAAGAAAACATGCTGTAATTCATTCTATTGTTATTCAAACATGGCAGTATATTAACCTTCTGTTTCACAAATCAATAAAACGTTTTATGTCGACTAATGATAACTAAAATGAAACATAACTCATTCGTTGACTACTGTTGTGAAAATAGTGATAAAAAAGTAGATATTTTTCCAGCTTGGCTGAGCTCAAGTGCATTATATATTTATTTGAAGTATTACCTGATATTTTTCCACATTTTGCCATTGTTTACGTTTTAAATATAATAATTGTTGAAAAAAAAAAAGGTACGCGACACATTATAGAACCGCAATCACTTCACCGACTGATTTCCATTTTCGTCATTTGCCATTTAGAAGTACCTAAAACAAAAAAAAACTAGAAGTTGTTTTTTTAGAGGCTATAAACGATTTATTATGCTAAACGTCACGTGATATCAAAATTCTACGCTGTTAAAGAAATAATTTTCGCTGCATATGTATATTATTTCATAATAGGTAAATGTGAATGATTTTTTTTCAAAATTCAAAGTATTTTTCTGTTAGTAATTCTCTATACCCTGCACAAGTAGAAAATACAAATGTAGTTGATGCGAATTTTTCAACTTGAAATTAAATATTATGACTTTTGATTAAAATATTGCAACGATAAACGACCAGGTCGTTATTTATTACCTTGAATATTTTCGTTGATAAAATTTTTGCTATTTAAAACTGCCATATTAACGTTCCTGAATACCGACTGCGACTTATACTGAAATAGGCATATATGAAATTAATTAACTTGGTATACAAGGACTTGCAATTATAATATAATACAAATATTCATTAAAAATTTGATAACTTTTGTTTTTTTTTGGCCCTAAAATTTTTTAATTCGTACGTTAATTATGTACTTCAATTTTTACTTGGCCATCTTCTTCTTTTCTGTTCCAGTAATCCTCTTCGAAGACATGATATTCTACATCAGAAGTCAAAGCCCTTCTTTCAAGACACAATTATAGCGAGTGCACCACTGTCAAAGACCAGTCGGTTGTGCTTTGAGAATTATCAGCTGATTTACAAGTATTTTTGATCAGGTGAGAGCAATGGCTTAGGCCTATTGAAGAAAAAAGTAAACATGGTACAATTTATATGGATGCGGGCGATTTTATGCGATTTTATTGTTACTTTTTGCTATATTTACTTAAATATTTTTTTTAAATAAATTTTTACCACTTATTACACGTGGCAAGACCGTTAGTTAGTGACATGGAAAAATTATTGCGCAATATACTTACCTATAGGATAGGTACAGGTACCCTCTTTGGGTTTTAATTTTACATGCAAATAAAAGCAATGAATATATTTATTTAATAATTTTGTTGGGATCGTAAAATTTCAGAAATATTGAAAATTATAGCCACGGAAGAGGATGAAATATTTATTCATTTATTTGGTTCATTCGACCAATGAATGAAATACGAAGTTAAAATTTTTTATTGAATAATTTTTTCTTTAATTTAACAATTGAAATCATCATACGATAGATGCGTTACTTCAAATACATGAATTTTAGTATAAAATATTAATAATTATGACTTGAGAAAGAAACAGTATTCGAGGAGTTAAGATATGGTGATTATTTGGTTTGAAAACTGTACCAGTGAAAAAACTTGAAAGATATTCGTAATTGAAAATAAATTTTACGTAGGCATCGTGCGTTATTTAAACTTCTGAACAATCGCTTAAATATTGATTATTTAATTCAATTAACTTGATCAAAATTGAGATTGTGTGAATTTTCTTCCTTTTAGGTCAATTAGGTACCTCATTTATACTTTTGCTGTAAAAGGGGACTTTAATTTGATTTATCAACAATTGAAAAATTTGCTCTTCCTTTCATTAGAATCTGAACTTAACGATTAATAAATTATAACCAAAGATCGAAATTTATACATTTCATTAAAATTTTATATCATTAAATTGGTCTCAAGATAATATTATTTCTTCCTCAAATAAATTACAAGTTTTTATACATTTGCACATTTTGTATTTAGACTTATACTAAATAGTTTTGAATATTTTCTGTTCGAAATTGAAACTTGCTCAAAATGGTCGAAAGTGGAGGTTTAAGTATACGCTTTATCAGTTCTACTCGCTTATTATCTGTTTAAGTATCACTTTTGTAAAAGTTGGCAAGTTTGACGTAACTTTTTTTTAGTTACCTGTACAGGATATACGTATTATTTTTATAAAATTTACCTTATATATCTCTTTTGACGTAAATTCAAACTGAATAATCACTTCTTCACCTGATTTTCTATGTCATATTGTCAATGAAAACCAGGCTATTATGGTCTATGTTCCTATGGCAGATGAGAGAGAAAATCAACAAAATCTTTCGGTGTCTTAGAAGACCAGTACGGCCATTTTTGGCCATGTTAGATATTTAATTCAATTAAATTTTTTTTTCCAAAATTAAAAATCATTTTCTCAGCTCAATACCGACCAAAATTGATCAAATTTGGGAAACTAGTTTACATTGTTGGTATATTTCATATTCTGATGTGGGATTCACCTCGGATCAAAATTCAGTTATGCCCAAATTTGGGGAAGGGGCACTGAGGAGCTAAAATCGCAAAAATTTTTCCTTTTTAAGCCAATAGATAGGTAATCTAAAATTGTATCATATATCCAAAAATCAGCGTGCTAAGTCAATTATGAGGGGAGATAGGAGGAGTTTTCCCCTTTTTTACCTTGAAAAAGAGCTGTTTGGTATGTAGATTCAGTAGAAGTTCTAGATGTGCATTTTTGGGGGTTTTGACTCTTCAGCCTCATTGCACTCCCTTACAGCCTAAAAATGCAGTTTTTCTTGGTTGGTTTTTCTCATTTTTGGAGTTTATTCCTCGCTTAACTCCCTTCTAACTTCATCTAGCGGGGTGAAATTTGGTATACGAGGTCTTAGATGTATCTTTTGGTGGTTTTAGCTACTCATTGTAATGTCTACTTAGATGGCCTTCCACTGTACAAGAAAAAAACATACCATAGCACCATTTTTTCTATTCCATGTGGAGACAATTCGAATATCTTCTTAAATTATGAAAATCAGGCTCAAAAAGGGATGACGCTTATTTTTAAAACTATGTCCAAGTAAACTTTTTTTCAGAGTTTGTTTTATTATTCGCATAGTAAAAAAGTTGCCTCTGAATTTGATAATTCTTTTTATAAAAAATCTTCTGGTAAAATTAGAATTTTAATTACTTGTTTGAATTGTTCAGGTTTTAATTTTTTACCAATTTTAGCCTAATTTTCTACGTCGTATTGCCAGTAAAAATCAGGTTGTTACGGTCTATTCACCTACGGCGGATAAGAGCGTGAATATCAACAAAATCTGTTTTCGGATCCTAGAAGATAATTGCGACCATTTTTGGCCATGTCAGATGTTCATTTACGTATTCATTTATTTATTATTTTTTTCCGAAACTAAAAATCATTTACTCAGCTTGATAGCGACCAAAATCGATTAAATTTCGAACGGGAGGGGGTGCTGAAGAGCTAAAATCGCAAAAATTGTTTCTTTTTGAACCAATCGATTGAGAATCCAAAATTTTGTCACACATCCAAAAATCAGTCTCCTAGGTCAATTAGGAGGGGAGATATGAGGGTTTTCCCCCTTTTTGGCCTTGAAAAAGGGCTGTTCCTTCTCTATCTCTCCACCGAATTGAGCTTAGAAGTTGAATTTTGGCAGGTACATTTAAAGTAGGCCCTAGATGTGCATTTTGGGGGTCTCGACTTTTCAGCTCTAAAAATATAGTTTTTTGGTAAATTGTTCTTATTTTTTAAATTTGTTCCTCGCATAACTTTCCTTCAAATCGCAAAGCGATGCTTCTTTTTTGGAAAGAATTTTACTTATTAATGATTGAATTATTTCATATTTTCCAGGAGAATGAGTCAAGGGACGCGCCAGTGCCATATAAATAATTTTTGACTAACTTCAAAGTATAGCTGTGAATTTTATGGATCGAACTAATACTCTGGCGGTAATCGATGTGACTAGAAAGGTAAAATATCAACACATGATTATTATAATATTATTTTAAATAGATATAGAACATAAAATAAATATTTCTCATTACGAGACGAGAGTGTATTTTTGGCAAATCGAAACCTTATTTTAATTGTATCACAACGGAAAGCATGTTTCCCTATTTAGAGAATAATCATAAAATTCGAATTATAGATTGAACATTACTAATCGTATACTTCCAAATTGTAGTTGTGCCCGCAGGGTAAAGTGATTCCATTTATTGAAACCAAAATTTAATGGACGTATGCATACCACATAGGTACCCAGAAACTAGCTTACTAAATTAATTTTTTATAATATTTTTTTCCAAGTCTAGCGTTTCAGTCTTACAAAATGGTTCCTTTGTTAATGCAATTTTTACTATCATATTAAAAATTTTCATAATGTTTTTCTGATCATGAGCGAAAAAATATTTTTAAATATAATTTTCCATGCATAATTATTCTTATTCAGTACCCGCATGTGCCATTATGCACTTTTTTCTTTACGAGAAATGCTTGCTTATTGGCAATCGATTTAAAGTAATATACACATTACCATGAACCGATTACTTGTTATTTTGATTAATAAGTATTAAACTGATCCCCTTTTTTAATATAGAGTAACGTGAAAATCTACATCATAACTCGTATTTTACGTAACTGATGTTTTAAAAATTTCAAATACCTACCTAAGATTTTAAATTAATTTTTTACTGAACCAAGGTTTACTTTTATTATAATTTATTTTAAATACTTTTGTCGGAATATTGTATTTTGTAATGATCTCATGAGGTGCAAATAATTCAAACTTTTTTGAGTTTATCTTAAAAAAAAAAAAAAAACTAAAAACAGCTAATAGAATTGAAACACTATTATTGACGTAGTAACTTTTTGAAAATTTTTAGTTAGTATTTCATTTAAATTTGAATTTCAATTCGTATTATTCTTGTTCTTTTGTTCAATTTGAAAATAAAAGTATAAAATTTATACATTTGTTACCAGAAAATTGAAATGAAACACAGTGTTGATCACACTAATTAGATATGATTTTCTGTACCACGTTTCCATACCAGGTACATATTTGAATAAATTACACGAAAAATACATTTCAATCTACCTTTCTTTGTTTATACATACTCGGGTATGTGAGTAAATTATTTAAAAAGAGGCCTAATTTCCTGGTTTAAAATGTAATTTTATGTTTTTTTTTTCTACTCAAGCGATTACGAACATAAAAAATTTAATTCTATATTGATTTATGATTTTTCTTTAATCATACAACTTACTTTGTTTTACACCTTGGTTCAAAAGTAAGCCTACGCTTCCATTTTCTTGTTTCCGTTTCTTTATCTTGGTCATTCCATTAGCCTATCGATTCAAAGGATATGTTATTTCGAGTTGATTTAAATATGGCGTGTTTTATACAGCACTTTTTAAAAGAATTATGAAAAAAATCCTACTTATGCATTAGATATGCGTTTACTTTGTGGAAAAAAAAACATTGCTACGGTTTTCAAATGTACCGTTCATAAAACACATTCGCGGTTTCAATTTCATACATATTTTTTGAAAATGAAAAAAAGAAACTGTAAATGTTACGGGTTTTAGTGTGAAAAAAAAAACGCACGCATATGGCTTATTCTTTGAGAACACACAAAATACACAAACGTTCGTCTATACTTCTTTCGTTGGCGAAATGAAGTGATGAACCACATGACATTGTTTTCGATTAATGTTACAGCATTTAGAAAAGAAAGCGGAATCCTGGAGAAAGTTTTATTGGTATGCAAATTCGGATTCATTTTGTGGGGTTGATTCTTGATAGTGAAGGGAAGAACGCCTCTGGAATCGGGTTGAATTTTAGATTACAACGTGAAAGAATTTCTAAGGGTTATTTTCTTAATCTTTACTCGAGCCTCGATTTTCAAAAATAGTTCATTTTGCAATGAATAATTTTCTAAAATTAACTTAAATTCTGATGAAATATTCTGTGTGGTTTAAGATAAGCTAATGAATGATCAGGTATAAAACTATCATTAGGTTATTAGAAAAGTTGATATATTTTTCTTAATTTAACGTACATAAGTATCGAATTCAAACTTTATTGCTATTTATGAATAGGGCCCTCGATGTTTTTTTTGCAATAATAATACTTTTGAAAAGGGTAAAACAATTCGAAAAATCTATTCTAAATACGATTTAATTCGAAATTTTATTTACTGCTCATTAAGATGCATAATGCTTATTTTTTAAAACGTTCTTAGATAAATATTTACTCAATCAGAGGGTCAAAGACGTATTTGAAATTTAATTAGTTTTTTTTTCTATTTTTTTAATCGTTGATTTATTCAGTTGTTGTTTGTACCTACCTAAAATGGTTTACGTTTGTTTTTGTATACAATCGTATTTTTTTTACGACTGTACGGTTTGCAAACAAATCGTTTTTCTTAAACCGAATATTATGGTCAAAAAAACGTAGTGAATTTTCAATTGAAATTAAAAAAAAAAACCATTCGATATGCGCGTAATGTTTACTCGTCTTTCGAAACTTTAGTAATAAGTCGTATCGTCGTGAAGCTTTCATAGAAAAATATAGGGAAAAAGCTGGCTAGTAGAAAAAAGGGTACGGTAACAGCGTAAACGCCAAACGCTATTTGTACAATCGATCGTTTTATCGTATCTCCCACCATAAATTCAACCCCAAAAGTAAACCAGCCAATGGCGTTAGCGAAATGAGATTTCCTTTCTGTAAGATTACATCCCCATCTTCATCTAGCGGCGTAAACCTTTTAAAATCGTTGTCGCATTTCGACGTCTTTCGGCTTTTTTCTATGTACGATTTTTACTTTATTAAACATTTTATCAAATGACTTTATTCACGTTGTGTAAACATTGCGGAGTGGCGTAAATTCACTTTTCGCCATTGCTTGAAAGGTTTACTTGAGATGTAGACTAGTAATGGGAAATATGTATATGATATAAAAGATCAAGCTAGCGGAAGTTTTGGCTTTTGTTAATGTTGTGAGAATTTTCATGTAAAGTTATTGTATTACTATTGTTGAAATGTACATTATGTGGGGGTTTAGAATTTCACATTCGGTTCAATGTAAATAAAAGTTTTATTTTTTTGTGCTGCGGAAATGAGTTGAATTGGGGGTGTTAGTGAAGATATTTTTGTAGAAGTTATATTTTTCTCATGGCTTTGTGTTTTGTGCATGATGATCACCAAATGATGTCTTATTTCAGATCTAAAATTAGAAAGAAATATGGGACAGCCTTGCTGTATGAGATGATGCTAGGTGTACAGGTGTAATATTTAAAAAAAAAGATTTATGATGAAAGAAAATTATCTACGGTAGATTTATGTCTGAGTTTGGATTTTCCTTGCGGAAGTGAAAAAATATTGGATTTATTTACAAAATAACAGAGGTAAAGCTATCTATACCTATGAAATGATTAAGATTGGACGTGCATCTATCGAATAAAATTACCTAATCATGGTATGAATTTTCAAACCGATTTGAATTTAACTTGTTCATCTTAAAAATATTGGTGTTCCTCATCCGATGAAATTTGAACTTTAAAATGAACAATATCAATATCCATGATTCATTAGATATCTTTAATTCAATTTCATTGAAACGGTTCAAATAGAACGCAAAAAAAGTTAATAAATTGGACACCTATTTACTATTATTTTTTATCAGACCTTGTTTAATTCAATCATGAATCATCAAAATGTAAAATATAGTAGATATTACTTAATACCTACATCTTTACTGAGTTGTGAAAATTAAACAAATTACTAGGTATGTTGATTTTTTTGAGAACCTTCAAGGGCTGTGGAGCCCACAAATTTAATTATTTTATTTTTCACATTGTTCTATAAGTAGCAGTTAGAGAAACTTCGCATTTTGAAGCTTTTGTCAGATGAAGCAAAAATTGTTTGAGCTAAAATTGAACCTTGAATTTAAGTTCAGTAACTTGAAGTAACCATCATGTGTGTTTTGGTGATGTGAAAATTCATACCTCTTTAAGAAGTATTAAGAATTTGAAAATGTTTCCAATTTCTCTGAGGTCAGAGACAGAGGTATTTTTATAAATTTTGGACGTTTTGGATGTTATTAGCTTTATTCGGTGCCTAGATTTCATTTTCTTGACACCTTTACTCGAAAAAGATTAGTTATGGTGATCAATAGTCTTAATCAATTCAAATTAAATGATAGATTTGTAAGTACATTAGAAAAAATTACAAGTAAACTACGAATGTATAAACTTTGTGATTGCTGGACTTTGGCCATCGGTGATTTTAGATTGTGATTAGGTTAGATTTCATTTGAATTCAAGCGTAAATTAAATACTTATACCTAAACATACCATAAAATCAGTTAAGAATCATTAGGTTTACTTAAACTTTGGCCTTACTTTTTCCTTTTCTTCGTCAGGATTAAAATTAAGGTTATGTTTCATATCTGTTCAGATTTTTAATTCCAGTAGATATTTTTAAAAAAGTCTAGTGATGATGAGTTCTTAAACAAATCTAAGGCAAGTGCAAAGTTACTAGACTGGATCATTTTCAAATTTTCTTTCGAAGTCGACGTCTGATGATCTTGTTAAATAAACATTATAAATATTGCAGGTTTGCAACATTCCAAGTCTTCTAGAATTTTTGATCAGTGTGTAATAAAACATTAAACGTAATTGTTCCGATTTTGAAAATTTTTCAAAAACCTGACAAACATTTTTCATTTAGATTTAAAACTAAAATCCCCAAAGTTTGAGTCCATATACTAATAATATTGACACGTGCCTCAAGAGCCTCTTTGTTCTTATGGAGTTCAACATGAAATACTGCGATGAAAATGAAAAAAATACAATTTTTGTCAAATTATGGTGAAATTGATGGCTTGTGCTGTAAAACCTGAATGTTAAACCAAATAGAAGTAGTCCTAATGGAGAGGCGGTGCTCCCCTTCGGGTTGAATTCTCATTACATGTTTCTAAATGTGCTCCTTGAATAGTACTGTATAATTTTCAACTCAAGAGCACCGTTTGAGGAAAAGTAATCAAGTTTTTTTTAGCCTGATTTTCTAGGCTGTCAAAGAACACCAGTCTATTACAGTCCATCGATCTACGGAGTATGAGGGAGCAGGGAATATCAAGAAAACCGTTTTAGGGTCCTAAAAGACCGTTACGATCATTTTTGACCATGTCATATATTTATTTTTATTTTTTTTTGCGAAACAATCATTTGCTCAGCTCGATACCGACCGGAATCGATAAAATTTGGGAAATAGGCTTAAATTTGAGGCAGATTTGATATCTGGAGTAGGTTTGACTTCGGGCCAAAATTCAGTTATGCCCAGATTTGGGGGAGCAGGTGCTGAGGGGCTAAAATCGCAAAAATTGTTCTTTTTTGAGCCAATCGAATGAGAAACCAAAATTGTGTCACATATCCAAAAATCAGCCTTTTAGGTCAATTAGGAGGGGAGATATGTGGGTTTTCGCCCTTTTTGACCTCAAAAAAGGACCGTTCCTCCTCTATTTCTCCGCAAAATTAAGCTAAGAAGTTGAAATTTGGCATGTAGACTTAGTAGGCACCATAGATGTGTCGTTTGAGTATTTCTACTTTTCAGTCTCATTGCACCCTCTTACAGCCCCATGAATTTTTGGCAATTTTTTCACTCACATTTGAAAAAACAAGAAAATTGAAGTAATCAGGAATGTTTACTGGAGTAGGGGGTTGGCAAATTTTTTCTAGTTACATAAATAAAGTGAATAATAGAGATAAAGTAGACTTATGCACTTGCCCGAACAAAGCGAGGGTAAAATTTTAAAAAATAGGATTTTTTAACTATTAAGAAGAGCATATTTTCAAGTTTTATGCAGAAAAAGGAAGGTTTTCAGTTTCCACAAGTTTATTTAGTGCAGTGATCACATTTGCATTTCAGGAAAGCAGAGATTTAATAGAATTTCTTCTTTAAAATATTAAAAAGAATAAAAAATGTAGCCTGAACAGAGCAAAGGGAAATGTATCGTATTTTTTGAAAAATTTTCATTTCAGATACTTTTTAGGATAGAGTGATCCACAATTGGTCACTTTTTTGAAATAAAAACAAAAGAGGTGTTGTTTTGAAAATTTCGGTTCCTATTATGGGTGTGAGATAACAATTTTAAAATTATCCCATCGCAATGTAAAAACCTCATTTTTTCACGTGGCATTTTTAATTTAGCACAAAATCATAATTTTGACCTGTTCTGGAGGGGCAAAAAAAAGTGATCTATTGTTGGTACTTACCTTTTAAACATATCCAAAAATCACCCTCCTACGGTAATCAGAAGGGAAGATATATAAAACTTTTCCTCATCTTTGACCTTCAAAAATGAAACGATTCTTGGCATAACTCCCTTCCCAGCCCCTCCGACTGAGCTGGATGACTGAAATTTTGCATAGTAACATCGAAAGACGTTTAATAGCGCATTCTGGAAAAATCGTCATCATTGGACTGACATCAGTGAACAGATTTTGATAGCCTGGAATGACATCA